>WURT03190592.1:0-10033 GCA_009936505.3 Holothuria glaberrima
GACTCCAAATTTGGCAAAATAACGGACTCGGCTTCACCTCGTCCGTTATTTTGTCAAATTTGGAGTCTCGACGGTTTCTTCACCAATAAGAGTTCGCCAAATGCGATTTATTCCTTAATTAAATTGCCAAGGGATACCTAAACTGTATGGTTATTTCCATAGCCATACAACTCCAAGGTTACTTTGATAGTGTATTTCCAGTGCACCCTGCATGCATCCCACTAGTTGCTGAAAAATCAGAGCAATATTGAGAAAACCAGGAACTGTTAGAATGGAGACCCAAAATTCTACAAACACTTCGAAGCAGTGATCATTTTCGATGCTAATCATCTTGCTATTCTCCTAAAAATGTGCATTACAATAAACAGGATCAACTAGGATTTATTGACCTATTTTTAAAATGACACTGAATAGTTCTACTCCTTACATTGAACAGTTAGCTTTTCGTTGGCAAACATACGAAATTTTACACGTTTCTCGTTATTGGTCGCAATAAATGTCATTTCTTCACTGAAGACTTTCTACATAACTTACATTTCGAGTTTGTTCCCTAAATGATTAGGAAAATACTCAAAATTGGTAAAAATGATTTAGGCTTGAAAAATATTCAAAGCAGGCGACGTATCAAATTCGGAGGGACACAAAGGAAGTACACTATTTAAACTTTCATTGACAGTCGTTTAGTTAAAAATCTTGATTAAAACTTGGCACTCGTCGGTAGCGTTTTTTCACAAAGGCGATTGTTTCAGGATTACTTGGGTTTGAAAGGGGCAGATCATTACTAGGAAGGGGGAGGTCAATAAGGCTAGACAATAGGAACAAAGAGACCTGTCAATCAACCTGATAACTGGATGGCATAAAACAGTTTTCAAGTACTTATAGTCTGACAGATTTGTTTTTTGTGTCTCCTTTTTAACAGCTCCCTCGGAGAACGAAAGGAATTAATGTTCCAAAAGGTAATCTAAAAGGTAAATGGAGACCTCTTATCATTAATTGCCTTCATTCACCACATTTTGATCTTTGCAGTAGTGATAAGGGTATAGTCTTTTAAATCAGGTAAAACTACTTTTCTTTTGCACGTTGCCCCACAAAAATTCATTCGATTGTCGATCACGTTTTAAATACGGGCCTCTTGGGTCTTCACCCTAACTGGATATGGCCCGGTGGATCATACTATAGGCAAATAGTTCTCATTCTGATTTTGTAAGTTTACAGTTAAAATTAGATCTGTTATATTTTGACTTCGTTCTGCGCCGGGCCCGTAGCCACGGGGGGCATTTCGGGGCCATGCCCCCCAAAATATTTCTGCCCCCAGATGAAAATTGAAACTGCATAATAATTAATTTGGGGGAATACTTTATGCTCCCCAATCACAACATTTGCCTCCCCAAACACAACACTCCCCCCTAAAAATGTGAAGCTGGCTACGGGCCCGTTCTGCGCGTATAAGATTGGCAACAAGCTGTGCATTTTCCGAAAATGTTACACGACCCAAAACATTTAGATATATCCCCGTGCCTCTAACAATTCGTCACTATACATTTTTGGTAAACTGAAACAATAGCATCACTCTGATTGGTCCATAATGACTCGTGCTGTGGTGCTTTCACGGCATAGAGACATGTTATAGTATGTTGTCAAGCGCAAACGAAACTTTCTGAAGGCCATCATATCTTTGCCTAGGACTTGAACTATAATATAGACAGTTGTTTTTGTTTGAGTTGGGCAATTTGCTAAACGTGGCTAAGGGAAAGGTTTGCAGTCGTGGGCTAGATTTGTTACCTTTTAAGTCTTTCTGATGGAAAAAAAACTTACCCTTTAGTGACACCGGTAGCAGTCATAAAGTTAAATGCGAATTTAGCAGGGACATTTTCCTTCAAAAATAAGGAAGCTATTTGTCGAAGTCTGCTACCTCGACTTCCACCAGTCCCCTTCGGGTACCATAGTATCGTTCCGTTTAAGAGCTTGAAATACCGTAACATATCGTCTCTGGCTTTTGACGGTTTCCTCAGTGCACCGTATATTCTACCTATGGTTGCAAAATTGATCATCATCATGTTAGTTTTATTACCCACATCTTTCGTATACCCTTCCAATACGGCTAAATTAGCTCTCAGTACAAAGCCGTATGAATCTATTTCCTCTCCACATTCACTGCCTAAGAGAATACCGCTGTTTCCAACAATTGCACAAGACTCTTGTTTGGTCATGGTGTGTAACGATTCATCTAGTTCGTTGACCGGGCATAAGGATCTGTTATGTTTCCATTTACTTTCTGCTTCCTCTGTTTCAATGTTTGGCATGAATTTGGTAAATTTTTGTTCAAAACTCATTTTCTCTGGTGTGATGCCGTCGTATACAAAGACTGAAAGTGTTGGATCGAAGCAGGTTCTCATCTCTCTGCAAAAATGATAACAATGTTGTTAATTAGTTCTAAACTCTGGCACTTTGAAAACATCCGCTTCAAATTGAAGTGGACACAGATCAAATGTGCAATTGAAATATTTGACTAGATCCTAGAGGCTTTTGTGAGGAACTTTGGTTAACATATTCTTCATCGTTCAGCTACATTAAAGGACAGGGCATCATGCAACTGATGTCAATCACCCTCATCTTCAACTTTGTTCATATACACATTTACGAACAAAGGGTTTACATCGCCTTACCGCCGATGCTATAGAAATTCCACTTGACTTTTCTAAGAGAATGAACTTAGTCGGTTAATCCAACCATGGTCAATGAAATTTGTGTATTCCATTCTCACCGAGGGTGCTACTTGATCACAGTTCATATATGTCAAGTGTAATAACCTTTGAATGATAACCTAAACTGCAGTAATATAGTAAGCAGTAAAGGCTCTACACATAAATTTAAAATAATCTTTGAATAGTCACGTGAAGAATAATACTATTTTTGGCCAGATCATGCGTGAAATTAGCGTTTTAAGTAAAGAAAGCAGTTTGAGAAAACCTTAAGCCATCTTGTCCAATATATAACTGTTCAGTGGAAAATGGGGCAAAATATTTCTACTTTGTACAATTCGTCGGCTTCCAAAATCGTGCTGCCATTAAAAATCACCAAGGACAATTACACATTTCAGTATTGCAGTCTGGACTATTCCATTGCAAAACAGGATCGACTTAACGATCAGGGTCGTAAACTTTCAAGGTTTCTTGGCGTTATGGAAGATTCATCTTTGCCCTTCAGTCGTAAGCGGCAATAATTGAGGTAGAAAATCCCCATTTTAAAGTGGAATAGTCATCCGATTACGCAATAAAACATTCATTTCTTAGTAACCTTAAAAAAATTCGTCCAAAAGCAGCTATTCTTTCTACCAAATTCGTGCAAAAGGCGAATGACGAAAATGGAACACGATAAAACATCGTCCAAAATCTTCCAAATCGTCCCTTTTTTCAATTGGCGATCGGGTCTGGCGTGTGCTGCTAATGAGGACAATGTACACACTGTGAAAATCATAACAATTACATATCTTATCAAGAGGAAACATGTGTTTGTCACATTAAAATGTTGGGCAGATTACACCTTCAGTTCCTTAATAACTGTGCACTGAGGGGAGGAAAAAATCGAATATTCAAATAAGCCTAACTGTTACTTTGTTGACCACACTTTCCTGCTCTTAAAAAGATCTGAGTACAAGAAGTATACGTCCAGATTTTTTTTTCGGTCTGAAGCACTCCACCGGACCAATCTTCGGCCACTTCTTCAAATAAATTTGTTGATTTTCCTAAGCTTAAAATAAACAACAGGACGATGCTACTTCAGTTGAAGGGATATATAAGATAAGTGCCTTTAAAGTTAAATAAGCAGCTGCTTATACTATAGACCGAGACCAAAGTCCCAGTAAAAGTCCAAGTACAAATGACAAAGCATACATATAGCCGAGATGTAGGTGACACAGAACCGATGGTCATAGACAAGTTACTGCTATGTTTTTACGACTTTTTATTAACTGTATAGTCACAGCATTGTACCGTTACCATGCGCATAATCATTTAGAAGTATCGTGTAATAAAGCTATAGTAGCAGAGTTAAAGGTGCTTCCATACGGGGACGTCTGATGTGAATATTTCTTAATTTGTCGTTATTCCTGTTGTTTGAAGTTTGAAATATTTATTTTCACATTCAGTGACACAGGAATAACATATTAAAATATACGGAAGACAAATAATGCAAAGCTAAATTTGGGAAAGACCTGACAGAAGCAAGATTTTCGAGGCCTGGTCACCTTATATAAACTTATAAATGAAAAATTGCCATATTATAAACACCATGTAAGACGGGAAGGAAGAAACGAAAAGATCAGAACAGAGTTGGTGGTGGACCAATGGAAACGGACATTTGAATTTTAAGGGCCCTTTATTCTACACTTAAGGCATACTTGATGAGCAGATTGGCACACGGTCAGTCCTACATCTTCCATTTAGCCAGGGTCTATTACCAGCTCTACAGGCCGGTCCTGTATGCTACTTCTCTTCTATTTCACCCATTCTGGCACTCATATTTCAAGGTGTCGCCAAGTTTGGTGCCTATTGGTTCATCTCTCACTAGTATACATCGTAGAAGTCCTACCACTAACAGTCTGAGGTAGAAAAGGAAATATCCTTATGTGGCATATCAAAAAGCATATGTTGAACTACAGATTTCCACAAAATGGAAAATTCTTTTCTACATACGACACTATATTCCCTTATGACATTTTTGGTACCTAAGGAGTGATACAGAGATATAGCTTTACTGTGAAAATAATCCATTTAGGTAGCAAGCTAGGATATATAGACTGAAGAGCACAAGTAGACATGCCAGGGAAGAGGGGGTCACATTAGTTACCTCCATGATCATTTTAACTCTTCATTGCAACAAAAGCTATAATTTTATAATTTCTTCTTATTTCGCTTGCAAGTATGTCGTTTGGAGCTGCATTTAAATTTGCATTATAGTGAAGGTAAGCTAGCGAATGTGACACTTCAGTAGAACTATTAATAAATATTGAAACACCACACTTGCATTGCAATAGGAAAAATGTCACATTTTGGTCGGTGTATTCGCCATTTAAAGGGTACTTATATACATTGTCACCTTAATTTAAATTAGAATTCCCCGGTATCCTAATTCAGGAATACTTCTGTTACGTCATAGGACAGCAATTTTGTCGTTAAAATTACTTTCAATGCATGCATTGAAACTTCTTGTTTCTTTACTATCAAATATGTACCTTTTGCAAAGCAAGAAAAGCTATTCATGAGGGGAAAGAGATTTTTTGAAGTAAGTTTAGGGCAACTGTTTGTTCCCAGTATGTCTAAAATCTCAGAGCATATTTCTATTATTTTTCACAGCACATAAAGAACCATATAAAGACTTACCTATCACATATCTTGTCACACATTTTAGTCACATCGACTTCAATTGGAGTAGGTACAAATTTCCTTAGAGGTCTTGGTATTCCAATCTTCTCCGGGTTCATGAATAAAGTTCGAGGGCTGTCCCTTATATCAGCGTTATAAACCGTCAACGATATCACACATAAAATACAACAAACTATAAATATGGTGATATTTCTATTCATCCTGAATGTTGACGTAGACTGACGCTACCTGACTACAGACAGATCATCCAAAATCCAAGATGTAGCGTACACGCTGTATGACACCGAGCCGTCTATCAGTACACTCTGGAACGGCTTGTAATATCTTAGTACATCCACATCAGAGCTTCCATTGAACGTGTTATACTTGAACCACAGTGAAGGGCAGTCGTGCAGGTTTCACGAGAAACAAAATGATTTTCCGTAAAAACTCATAGCTGTTGGTCTAAACCAGATGAAAGAAAGGATTTGAGTGAAAAATTTCTCGCATTGCTTTTGATGCGCTATCCAAACTGGCAAACTAAACACTCTTAAAATTTATACCCGATCGTTGATGGAACAGAGATTGAATAAACATGCATATATTAATGTAAACACGTTGTCATTATAGATGTGACGACATGACGAGCAAACTGAAATAATAAGTATATATTGTAGTATACTTGGTGTAAATGTCTTTAATCCCCCATACCCCCTATCCCTCTCCCAAAACGAAAACGGAAAGTTCATTCGAATCTGCCTAATTCGATTGCTAATTTTTTCTTTAATTACAAAATATTTGGTGACTTAACACGATAACGCGTCACAGGTTTATACGTGTAGGCCTAACTTCTTTTAATTTATTGTAGACATTCTAAGTCTCTGTTTACCTCACTAGTAGCAACAAAATGCTGTCGGAAGAGTGAGCGGAAAGTGGCACAAAGGAGATCCATCATGAAGCAATTGCTTGAACATAAAGGTCATAAGAATTCGCGGCAAAATTATTTTGAAACAATAGCTAAATGTCACAAATTTCTTATTTGTCTTCCAAGTATCTTTCATGATATTTTGGGACATAAATATTGCATGTTCAAGGTAAACCAAGCAGTTGCTTCTGGTAAATTTTATAATTGAGTGTGAAAATTACTGTCACATGATTCTCAAGAGCCATTCAGGGAATAGGATAGTCTACTATGCAATTCTTTATTGGGGTGACTGCATTCGCCCTTTAATTATTACAACAAACTTGAAGCAAATAGGCCCTCTGGAACCGTGGGAGTGATGAAGGCAATACCTGATTCAAACTATAATATAGGCAGAGTTGCCCTGCTCAGGGAAGATGGATGATGGACCACAAAATATTGCTAACCGTTGCTACAGAGTTGGGCCCCCAATACATACAGTAAGTGCCCTCGGTGTTTAATCCGGTACTAAATGTAGATATTAGACAATCAGACTAGTAGGCTTCTAAGCAACCATGTGAAGGTTTTCGCAGTTTACCCTCTGTTGACCTCGGATGACATTTGACCTCCACCTAAAACAATAGGGTACTTCCTTTCAACATGACAAATCTATATACCAACTATGAAAAGTGTCGGTCATTGCTATCTCGAGCTATTGTGTTTACAAGGTTTTCGGCTTTTGACCTCTGGTGACCTCAAATGACCTTTGACCTCCACCAAAACAATAGGGTTCTTTCTCTCCACATGACAAATTTATACACCAGATATGAAAAGTGTCGATCATTGCTATCTTGTGATATCGTGTTTACAAGCTAGTGGTCACACACATACACACATACACATACATACACACGTCATTACCATCGCATAGATTCCTTGCCTGCTTTCGGCAAGGAATCAAAAAGAGGTATTTAAATCAGGGAGGTGTTTAAATCAGGTATGCGAAAAAGTTTACAGTTGCAATGGATGCCGGGAAGGATTTCACCTGCTGTTCCTAACAAAGAAGGACGGCTAAAGTAGCGTAGATATAATAGACCTACATAGCATCCTCGCATTCAGGGCATAACAATCTTTTAATATTGACATCAGTCTCAGCTCAAAGTGATTGGTTTAAAAGGTTGTATTAAATCTTTGGGATCTGGAGTGAAAAAACACTGAACGGGATAGCATTTACTTTTAAAACAGAAACTGGAAGTAGCCACACACGAAGACTGTGAAAAAATCAAGAAATGGGGTTTTCGGTACATACAAAATTCCATGTATGCTTTGCAAGTTATTTATATCGAGATCGCTAACTAAACGAGGATGAGGTAAAAAGTCAATCTCCAAGAAAACAAGCAATTGGCAGATATGTTATACCCATTACAAACTACTATTCAGTAGAAACTTAACAAAAAAAAAACTGATAATAAAAACACACACACCTGTTCAATGATGCTCTTGTACAGTTAATGATACATGTAACGTAAATATTCTCTTAAATATATGTTAATTTACACTGCTATTTGATCACCTCATACACCTGTCGCAGATTATGTTGGTTTTATTCGAATCAGCAAACTCTGGTACCGGGGCCCTGTGCAATTAAGTTAAAATATCCGTACTTGTTTTATTGCATATTTAAGGGCCGAGAAAATTAAGTTAGGATGTAGCCAAACATCAGTCGCGTCTTTTACGATTAAATTTGGAATAAATCTGGAAACTGTATGAAAAGGGCTGCGTATTTACTCTGCATCAACACTGCAGGGTAAAAAATGATAAAACATAAAAAACACTAAAAAAACTTGAATTTTAATAGCACCCAGTGCAAAGGCTCTCACGTATACCGAGTTACTTACGAATGACGAATGTCGCATTATTTGCATAAGATAAGTTTTGGTTGAAGGCTTCAGTGCAAAAATAGCGCTTGGGCTCTTCACGTAAACAACTAGCAATCGCTGTGTAATACAAGCTGCATACTGTGACTGTTAGCACCACACAAATGTATAGAAGATACACTTGATGTTAAATCAATGATGACAAAAAATAGCTAAGGTCACAAAATTAACTTAAATCACTACAGACATGACTAGTTCACATTTCGACCTAAACTAATAACGATGCTTAATTGCATGAGGTTGTTTTTCTCACCAGTTATACCTTTCGCGGAACTTAGGTAGGCCTACATGAAATTATGGATTACAAGTAACGTTAAAATTTCCGTTCGTTTTGCACAGCAAAACCGCGCCAAAATTCGGCAACTTCAGCAACTATAGAAAGAAATGGAAATCTTTGCAAAATCCAGGCCCCGAAAAAAGGTCTTTTCGGTAAATTGGCACTGGGTGCCACGTTTTTTCTATTCGAGAACTGTACGTTTGCAAACAGACCTTACCCACACAGTACGTTCAGAAAATGCGATCCAGTGCAGAAAAGCACGAAAATTACTTCAGTTTGAGGGCCTAAAAATGCAGTTTGACCGTAAAGTGTTATTATTATACGGTCAATACGGTTCACTAAAGGGGCAGGAAAGCTAGACTCCGAAAGAAAAGGAACTTGCCCATCGAAAGATTTAAGTCTAAGCGTGAACTGCAGACCCCCCCCCCCCACACACACACACATATATATATATATATATACATCAACTGTAACACTTCATTTACTTTCTACTGAGCTTGGCATTGAGGCTGTATTCGACACCCTGTTTCTGACTGTTCCGAGAACTTGGGGACTCGTTCTGCAGTGTCGAACACGAACCATACAGTGCAGGTACAGTTACCATGGATACACGGACTTCATAGCACCTGATTTTCAGGTACCTCAAATAGAGTACACGCATGATATTCATATACATCCTGTCGGTATAAGTACATCAACGGTATACGAAAGTGACAATGCTGTTTAGCCTATGTACGGGATCTGGTCTACTAACGTTTACAGTCTTCAATAAATTACTCCAAAAAAAGGCTAAAGAGAGCCATCACAGAGTACGTCACTATTGGTAGTCTACATAGGCCCTACATACCGTGCCTATGTACCGTGCAGCCTTACCGTTCCATGCTTTCACTATTCGTTTATTTTCTATAGTAATAAGCCCACAAGTCTGTTGTGAGAGCTTTTACTCCTGCCAGATACATGTGTTGTCGTTTGAAAAATGGCAATAACTTTTACGAAGGGCATTGTGCTGAGATTTCCCTCGCATTTCTTCCGTGAGAAGACATCTCCGTCATTTTTGTTTATGTTCGTTCTCGCTGCACCACCAGCCGAGGTGATGTGAGATTTGGGTGCAAGAACAGTTCTTTTGTGATCGACTCGTTCGACAACACTGTGCTCTGTTCCAGAACAGGGTGTCTAATCATGGAGCTATCCGTAATAGCTCCATGATCTAATACAGCCGAAGATAGGGAGAGTCCCATTAGGTCACTGATTGTTGTACAGAGCAATGGTTTCAAAATCGTCTCAGCCGATAGAGGGCGTTTAGAACTAACGGTAATATCCTTGTCTTCAAAGGAAATTTAATCAGTGCCCCGGGGAGCCTGTCCTTAGTGAAAATTCAAAGAGTTTGCAAAGGCAAGATTGTGTGTCCTGGGGCAGATTTGGGGACAAGGGTCATAGAAGTTTTGAAGACAATCTCCAGTCTAATAGCAGTCTAATAGGTACTACTACTACTACTACTACTACTACTACTACTACTACTACTACTACTACTACTACTACTACTACTACTACTACT
>WURT03190603.1:0-10033 GCA_009936505.3 Holothuria glaberrima
ACATCACCATCGCATAGATTCCTTGCCTGCCTTCAGCAAGGAATCAATAACAAATAATGTACCTTTTCAACACATTCCATTAGAGGGACCCGGACAGATGTGTTCCCAGCTAATGACACTACACATGCTGGTGAGGTTTCTGTGGCCTCTGTGAGAGCCAGTACTGCCTCGGCACCCATTCGACAACCCTGATGAGGAAAAGAAATGTCAGAAAATGAAAATAAATGATAGAAAGGTACCATGCAGTTTTGCTAAAATATTAATTCAAGATAGTATGATAGACCAACACCACAGAAGGTGACATTTCTGATAAATTTCAGTTAACACATAATGTTTGCCTTGGTAGGTTCATGCTAATCTCTACACCATCACCATGGATTGTAAACCATGGTGCAATCACATACAGAAAAGTATCAAGGTATGTGCCTATAGCCAGAATACTGGCATCTCTTTATCTGTATTCTATTGTCATTCCTTACCAGAATTCTGTCAAATGCTGATGGGTTTCCTCCTCTTTGCACATGTCCCAGCACTGTTACCCTAGTATCATAATCTAATCTGTCAATAATAAGCTGTAAAAGCAAGTAGGAGAACACGGTTACAAATGGCAATGACAGATCAAGGCTTTATTACAATTTAGGTTTTTTACTTTAAAATTTTAATAAGTGAAAAATCAAGCCTTTTTCAAGCTATTTAAAAGCAAGAATCAAACATTTCCTCCATTCACCACATCATATATTGGCAATATTTGAAAAACACCATTCATTTATTGAACACACAGAAGATATAAATATAATCTCCACAATCTTTTTAAATATAAATCAATGACAAACAAAACGATAAGTCTCTTCTGTGATCACCTTGAAAATAAGACCCTTCAAGGCATTGAGTGTATCACATTTAAACTGAATCAATTCAAGCATGGGTAGATATCTTTAGGGGGGGTGGTAAGATATATCACCCAATATTTCCACATACTTCCTGTTATATTAACATTTCCACACATTAACTTTTGCTTCATGTGTTGATGCTGTTTCTCAACACTTTTCACACATATTATATGCACAGTTTTCAAAGATTACATGGCTTTGTATTCACCCTGTCACAGGTTCACATTTGCAAAGCCCCAACATATACAAACTTCTCTACCCTTCACTTCAGGTAATAAAGATTCTGAGAGTGATTTACACAGTAGCACAACAGGTCTTATTTTAATACACAAGCTGTAAAAACTGCTAAATGAATGCAACATTGTTTAGTAGTGCTTTTTGTGTGCATAAGCCTAGCATATCACTGCTTCCATGGTACAAAATGTGATACATTTCAAAAACCCTTAGAGAATATTTTGCAGTAAATTCCTTTTGCACGTAAACTGGCACTTGCTTATTTCAAACCAAAAATCATTCATGTCAGCAGTTTTCTTTCCAAAGTATTATTACTTGGCTACTTTCCAAAAGGAAAGCTTATTTTACACGTCTCTGGTTACTTTTTTGCAATGCTGTATTCACCCTCCTACCCTCTCCCCGCCCCCTCCCCCTGGCCCCCACATATCGCTTATACCTCTCCTTACTTGCAGGTTCACATAACAATGTGGGTAATTGTAAGTGTGGAATGTTCACGCTTGTCTATGCACTATCTCCAACAAAGGCCAAAAACTACAGCTGGTTTGTACAGACATTGATGAGATGCTTCTGATATTCCCATGAACTTTCATAAGCTGCACAAGTAAGAGTTTATACCAGTTAAAAATTTCAGGTCAAACAAACCCACCTTTGTTTTAACATCCTTCTATAAGTAGCCAATCGTAATTCATATCTGCACAACTTCCCTCCCAAACATGCAAAACCGGACAGTTTTACAGTCCAGATTTCAAAGTCTCTCTTCCTTAGTAATTTTCCCAGTTCAAAGTTTTGAAATCACACGGAAAAAGGAAAATTTTTTTTCCAAATATAAAAGCATGTATACAACCCAATCATTTGCAAAACAATAAAATTTATTTAAAAAATATGGTACTCACATCTTTAATTTGATTTACTGTTATAGCTTTTCCATGCCTATCCATAGCACCCTCAGCAACAATTATAATATTCAACCTTTTACCCATTTCTCTTGTCTGAAATGAAAAATAAAAATAGGAAACAAAAGTTTTAAAATTTCTTTTAACCCATTCTTCTGCTTTAAACATCTACCTTTCACACATACATAAAATCTATGTACATCAAAGCCTCATTTCTTCCCTTGAACTTTCCTCTAAGGTACCACACACCCTCCTTCCTCTCAACCTCTTCAACCCCCTAGCATCCCTTCTCCCCTCCCCCTCACCCGATCTCTAATCATAATACTTCCACTGCCATCCCTACTTCACCTGCAATCTAAGGGTTATCAAATGTATTACATAAAGTTAAGGATCAACGCTTCTCATCATTTAACAACTTGTCCTTTTGGAGCCAGGAGCCATAAATATATCTTGAGGGAGGCAAGTTAAGTTTTCCTTTTAACATCAGAAATGGGAAACCAACAGTTAAATGGTTGGAAAATTCAAGGAGTGGGGAATTTTCAAGACCAATCTACAGTTGAACAGCAACCCAGCTAGGCATTTCTGAAGTAATGGCCTGCAAATTAGATATACAAATGATTCAACGAAAAGTCAGAAAATTATTTACAAAGAGCCCATTTGGCCCTGCCCTGAGCCAACACACCTTACACTTACAAGTACATCAAACAATCAGATATTGCGAAGCCAGGAGAAACAATGCACTACAGATAAAGTTCTCTTTACTGCCAAAGACTTTCACCACATTTGTTAATTGTAAACATCTTATTGAACCAATCCCCAACCCCCAACCCCCCTTCTGCATTAAACTTTCATTACCCCCAATTTCCCAAGACATCTTCAGGGAAATCTCATAGCACTAAAACAACTCTAATGGATTTCCAACAAACATGGTGGTCCAACTTTTTGAAATGATGACTTTTTCATAAACTCAACCTGCTTTTTTTTCTTTTTTTTTTTGTATTTCACTTTACACATTGGCACTATGTTCACGTGTCATGCTTCATTCCCAGTACAGCATAGAAGTTCATGGTTTTCAATTTTGTAGACCATGCAACAAGTTTTTGCAAGAAATCATCCAAAACTGGAGGACTTTGATACCATAGAAAAAATTCCAGACTCCTAGACATTTTCAAATTTTAATACTGTGTACAAACCCTGCACAAAACCATTTGTACCTAGCTACTGAACACCCTTAATAAGAAAAGGCATGTTAATCATAGCTCTTACAACAGCACTGTGACCTAATTACTAGGAATTGATACTAGCAGAAAACCACTAATATGAGTCCAAAATCTGCTGGGCAAAAGGCTTACTGATTACAGTGTACCAAACAGCTTGTAACAGATAAGAACACTTACCAAGTAATGGCACTTATTCAAAGAAAACTCTACCCAAGGGACAGAGTACAATAGTGTTTGGTTCTATACAATGGTGTAACCCTCTTTGCTATGCAATGCAAATTAAAATCCTGTCAGGTCTAAGAGAAGTGCCCTGAAAGGATGTGTGGCCTGATACTGAATCTTAAAGGGAAATATTGCATTCGTTTTACAGAAAATTTTGAAAACTTTTAAATCAAAATTAATAGAAACAAAATTATGGACAACTCAAAATAAGGGAGTACAGTAGCTAAAGTTCTTTCCAAGAAATAAGGTTCTTACAGGAAGAAAGGCAGTTATTTGTTGCACAAAAGTAATTTGTTCACCCAAACTTTCAAAAATTCAAATGATGCAACATCTGTTACTCTTGTAATGCATAAGATTTTGAGGAGATAAAGCTATTGCTGGAGTTAATTGGTGAGACTGATGGTTAAATAACGATTTGAGGTATTTTCTTTTTATGAAATGTTGGTGCACGTCAATATATCTCCCTTCAATTTGTAACATATCAACTCTAATAGTTGTTTTGGAAGGCTTCCTCTAATAAAGCATAATACAATGAATTTAACAAGTGCATAGTCTATCTGCTTCCAAAAATAGGGTGCTGGATTGTCTCACTAGACTTTTATTTTTTAAGAGTTCAAACCTTTGCCAAAGATACAGTAGCACCATTTTGTGTGCTACCTTACATAAAAGTTTGCAAACAGGTGTCTCTATACCCAAAAACCTACCATCAGGACAGAAAAAAAAAAATTGAAAAATGATGGTGAGATATCTGATGTAAGAGACATTGAAAACTTAAAACTTAGCCACAATTCCAATCAAAATCCATCAAATACTGACCATTTTACAGGGTCATTTATATCTTAGACTTTTTCATGAATAGGCTAAATATGCAAAATTGTGATGTGGAGTGAGGGACTGGTAAAATGTGTCTAAGTTTAGCCCTTTTTTTTAATATTTCATTTCAAGAATTAAAACATTGGTAAGTCCTTGGGGATTTATTTTGGAAGTTAAAATTGTCTCCTTGAAAAATATCAATCTAACTCACCAAACTGTAAACTATCTGATGAGTAATTCAAAGATAATTAGCATTGGGTTCACAAAAGAAATGCCACCACTGTGCATCATCATTTTTGCATAGGCAGTGAGTTGCTACAGAAACTCAATTTTTTGAAGAGTTTTATCTTGAAAATGGTAAAAGGTATTAAAATAATTCCAACAGACCTTTCCTAGGGGGAAAGGGGCAATCAAACTCTTTAATTGACAAGTAAGTAAAACCAGGCCTTTAAGGTTGCATGTCACAATAACTTTATAAGCAAGTAGACCCTTCCAAAGACCATGAACCCAGAGGTACTCACATGAGCAAGTTTTTTGCACAATTTATCCTCCCAATCATCTGCAGGAGGGGCTTCAGGGATGAACAACCAATCAGCTCCACAGGCAAGACCTGCTACAAGCGCAAGGTAACCACAGTGACGACCCATGACTTCTAATACAAAACTTCTCTGGTGACTGTAGAAAAGGAAGGACTATTTCATTTAAACATACAAATTTTCAAGATACAAAAAGATAAATCATTAGAAATGGATCATGATGATGAACTGCGTTGGATCAATTATCATTTTTTGACATGAGTTACAGACCCATTTCATGTCAAGTTCTGCAGGCAAATCCTCACCCAACAAAATTTTACGTGACAGTTTCCACCCAGGACAACTCCCAATTTTTTTTTTTTTTTGGAGGAGGAGGAGGAGGAAGTTGCCTGATACGTAATGGTCATAGTTAGTAATTGTCTGTGCAATAATTGTCTGGGGAGGGGGGCTGTCCAAGGGTAAACTGTCTGGTCAGGTTTCATGTCACTTCCTGCTTTGTAAATTCAGGCACATTGGAGAATTGAGTGTTTTTAATTGTTGTGTATTCTACACAGATACATGGATGTGTGCAGTAGTAGTGAACAGAGAGTACGTTTGACAAATTTGAGTAGGCTCAGGCCTAGGCCAACTTTACAGGCTGAAGCCTAACGTTAAGGCCACTTATAGGCTGAGTAAAGAAACTTCAAAATTAGCACAGGTTTGGAGGATGTGACATCCGTTTAAGTTCGCTTAGGTGCATATATGTGCTGTATATGGCAGTTCTGACGTGTTAAATATACCCTCAAATAAACGCCCCCCATTTCAAAAAAGCATCACCCCCGGGGACTTTACTAGAGAATGTACAGTATTGGTCTGATATCAGTGTAAGTAAAATTTACTTGAGTTTCCCATAGCATATGCATTTAATGCAAGTATTACATGATATAACAACTGAACATTATCCTAACTTAGTGAAACAAAATAGCATCACAGCATATCATTATGGCCCTAATTTATATCTTTTCAATGAACTAATCACAGGTATAGTAGTAGATCTCAGTTTGATTTTCCGTACTGATTAAGTTTCTGGTTCTTTCCCATTTTAATAACATACTGTAATTGAAATCAAATCAAATTGGGCTGGTACTGGGATTTGTAATAACCAATATATGTCCTAGCTAACCAATGGCATCTGCCCACCACTGCATGCTGAGATGTGTCTCAAATTTTCTGAAAGCATGGGTAGGGCTGCTAAGAGCTGCCCAGTATGGGCATATCCCACTGCATGATGCTCATAATAAAATATAATACACCACAACAATACAATATTTAAACTGAAAAGGATGCACAGCAGTAGAATCTAAGACAAAGAAACATTGCCTCATAAAAACCATAGATCAACAGACCACTGATTGATTCACTTTACTACTACTACTTCCACTCTGGGAGACATTACGCAAACTTCTATTGGTATGTAGCTGGTACTCATTGCTCTCCCTGTTGAATAAGACATCCATTTATCGACAAATTCACTCAAACACTGGTCCATTTATCAAATTACCTGATAACACAAACCTCCTCCTATGATATGTAATAACTGTATATAACAGGGCTATTGAGTTGGTTCCCAAAATCCATGATTTTGTTTCACACATGTCAAGTTTTACTCACATCTTGATGGTAAATGGTCAAACGAAGTGATTTTGCATATCTGACACACAACTGAAATGGCAATAATAGGGTAATTAATAGTTAGAACCATTTATTGCAAACTCGTGACCAGACACTTTTTACCATTAGGCATTAACCACGTGCAACCCCTGTCCACAAAAACTACAATTTCTCACATTTCCGGTAACTACTGTATAGGAAGTGGTACATGAGTAACCAGGCTAAATTAGAAACATTGTCACGAAATGATTTCTTTCCAACTCGTCACAAAGCAATCGATATCAACTCAACGAGCCCCTTTAAGCTTTCTGTGGCACCTGGGATACTGTATTTCAATTTTTGGTTCCCTGGATTGAAAATTTTGATGTTTACACAGCTTACCTTTGAGCAGTAGTTGAGATTGCATCTACTGCTTCAATAATTCTGTGTAACGCAGAGTCTGTTCCAATTGTCATGTCTGTCCCGCAGAAGTCATTATCAATAGAACCGACCTGAAATGCAACGAGAGACACATTGCTAATATGTGACATAATGTTTGAGTTAGTTGCTCTCTCAAAAAGACGGAACTGATTGAATATCAACACCACAATCAATCTCGGAGAATTTCCAAAACTTACCTGTGGTTGGGGAATCTATAAGCCCTACCAGGGAGTTGCTATAGCAACTCCATGGCCCTACTTACCTCGTTTGTTACACATACAGGTAAACAATCCCATCTAAATTGGATTGTTCACACATAATAGATGAGGTATGTGGAAGTGAAACAGATAAATATGTAGGTGTTACATAAAAGAAAGTAGAAACATTTCTTTTAACACATATAGCAAGGAAGTACTGTATGGTTTAAAGATGCATGGGAAATGCAGCATACTGTACATGTTGTAAATCAACTGAAAACATCTCTCATCACACTTGTGTTGTCACTGATTTAAAATTTTAATAAAATCTAAGCAGCAAACAGGAACTCACCTTGTGGGCAGGTTCCATCAAAATTGTGGTATTCTTGACATATTCAGAGAGTACTTTAATACAGTATACTGTACACTATACAGTACTGTACTTCATATTACATCTGCCAAGGCTCACTTGATTGGAAGTGGAAACAAACAAACTTATCTACCACTTGAAGTTCTACAGTACCATGCAGACTATATTCTTAGGAAGTACTGGCTTAAAATAAGCAGTCAGTCCAAACTTACTTTTGACACATGAACTTAATATTACAAACCTCCTCTTACTTCTATTGCAAGTATCTTTTATAATGTTCAGAACATAAAAGTGGCATTCTCAACTTGTAAACTATGGGGTTATTTTGCATAAATTTAAAAGCTCAGTGACAAAATTGTCATCACATGCTTGAAAAGAGCCATTCATGAATTTGGATACCCTGGTATACATACAGTACCAATTCAATTTGGGGTGACCGTATTTTCCCTTGTAAGAAGCACACACTCTGTAGCCAATAAAACTTTTAAACTGTTGTGCCCCACTAATTTTTGCCACTAGCTACGGGTACAGTAGGTGAAAGTGACAACATACTGTACACTAGTTAAAAATTTCTCTTGCCAGAAACCAAATTTCATAACAACCTGTCACATTACCTACAGACAGAATAAACTTTCTCCAGCATGGATCAGAAGGAAACCACATAAATTGGATAAGGCAACAGTCATCATGACATAATAATTGCCATGTATTCAATGTGCAGTAGAATACTGATATCTTTCGGCGCTACATATTCTTTACTGACACATAAATGAAAACTCAGTTTAGAAAACAACAAAATAAGGTTAATTTCAAGTGCTGGTTACCATGCCGACAATGGCCAGGTGTTGGCAATCAGAAGCCTGCTCTGCTGTAATTTCCCCATTTTCCAGCAATTCTTGAACCAACTCGGACCACTCTTTCCTAAATAGATTTGCACCAGTAAGGCTACCGTCGCCACCAATCACTACTAAATTTGAGATGTTGCGTTCAATAAGGTGTTTGGCTGCCATAAGCCTTCCATCTCGCTTCCTGAAGTCCTTGCATCTGGCACTTCCTATAACTGTTCCTCCCTGGGGAAAGTAATATTTAACAAAGACTTTTTGCTTTAATTTTCAATACAATAGTAAATACCACAATGAAACACTGTAAACTTGCTAAATACTGTATTACAAATGACACTTGAATGCATTGCACACCCAACACATGCAAACGTGATGTCGGCAACAATGCAATTCCTCTACCCATATTGCATATACTGATCCACGAGCCTTATCTGAATTTTTTTTTCCTTTTGCTGATTCAATCTGATACATGAATATTCATATTACAGTACTAGGTGGAGCTACCTGTTGATTCTACCAAATCCTCACATTTTGTTTTGTAATGTGTCACATTCTAGTCTTGAGACTTGCATATCATGCATGATATCATCAAAAGGTTAGCATGAAATACTGTAAGGTTAGGGTTGAAGGGTCCTGAGACTTGAAATTTTGCATGATATCATGTGAGGATTGGGTGGTTGATTCATTCTGGTATATGAATATTCATCCTGCAAGGTGCACCAGATAACCTCGTACCACATCTCAATTTGCAACAGTATACAGTATATTATGTATACATTACAAAAGCTCGTCAAATTGCAAAGCAATGCAAAACTGTGTGACAGTTTTTGAACATAGCCCATGTGTATCCTTACTGTAAATTTTTACTGAATTTACAGTATGGTAAAAGAATCTGACTCTCAGTACAATTGGCTACCCAGTACACAACAATTGCAGTGATTACTGTACATGAGCAACCTTCTTTCCTACTGTGCCTAATCGTACATTCAATCATACGGCTTACTCATTCTTCTCGTTATTCCTTGTAATCTTTTACAGCAACAGAAATTCCAGATCCCTCTTATTATTGTGCTATTGCTCCTCTTTACAGTACTGTTATTTGCACATGCATGCATTTACTTCCTGCTGGATTCAGAGAATTGCTCTTTGACAAAAAACACCCTACCTAACTGAGCGAAATACTGTACTGGAGATCACTATAACACTGGGCCCTGGAGCAATCAATGTTCCCTGTTTGAATGTCAAATAACATTGAAGTCTATGGCACATCGTCTAAGGTAGTACTTCCATTTGTCATGCAGGATCACTCACAAAATTTTCCCCTCACTGTTTGCAGGTGTACTAGGATTATGCAACACTGCAAAGTACTGTAGTGCAAGGCAGAGTAATTTGTACATTCAGAGAGTTGCTAATAGCAACTCCCCAATACAATGTTTTTTTATATACAACAGTCAACACCTTATTAATTTCTCTACATCTGATTGGAGGATTGGTCGTTACATGAAATGGATTATTCGCTACTAACCCACAGTTGTGGGTTTGTATACTACCCCACGGCGGTGATGTCAGCTATGGGAGTATGAACAATCAAATTTTGACCAAAATCTACAATTTAGGAAGCTAGGTGTTATATAAAACAAATAACGAATGTTTCCATTCATGCAATAGCATGAATAATTTCATTCGTTGAAAGATTGAACGTTCTATTCAACTCGGCTTCGCCTCGTTGAATAGATCTTTCAATCT
>WURT03190614.1:0-10033 GCA_009936505.3 Holothuria glaberrima
ATTATAAAAGGGCATCTAAGGCTGGCAGATACCTGTATGGGTCCTCCCGGAAGCTCTGGATCAATTACATAAAATGGCTCAATGCCATAGGGCTTACAGTGGCATAGCCAGTATTTTTCCTAACTGTTTGAAATCCAGTATGTTGTGTGATCGCCGGCTTGGGGAGGGGTTTAAGTGGAGGGGGTGATTGAAAATTTCTGAAAAATTAGGTGTCCTTATATAAAATCTGGTGTCACATAAGCTACCTTTGAAGTAAAATTTTCTGTTAAAACTTTTAATTACTTTAGGTACTGAAAAAACGCGGCATAAGTAAGGAGGGCCCGTGGCCCATGCCTACCCTAAATATGCCACTGAATGCTCATTACCTGACATCCAAATGATGGTATAGAGTATGATGCCGAGCATTTTACGACTATCGTATTTTTACAGTAATTTTGAATGAGAATCCAGAAGAACAGCTTCCAGCAATGGGGAAAGTGCGGGAGGGAGAGGTGCAGGAAGGTGATATTAGACATCCCTGATAGGTATAGCAGAAGGGGTGAAGAACTACCAAGCGTGGTTAAGAATGCTTTTTCGTCGTAAGTGTATTACCAGTCAACATCTATACCGATAATGGCTGCACGCGAAGCGCTCGGTAAAAATTTCTGAAAACTGTGTTACGGCAAATACGTACTTTCAAGTTCCAACCATTCACATCATGCTACAAATTAGATTGAAAGATCCCATATTGATGCAAGACCCCTGAAGATGTTTGGAGATGAATCTGTTTTTTTTTCTTTTGAAATTGTTGTAATTACCATGTATTATTACCCTCATAATGGTCATGAGATAGAATGCAAACCGTGTGGCATGCGCGTGAAGCGCACCGAAACTTTTCGTTAAATAAGATTTCCGTGAAAAAACCTGCATTCAGAATATGCATCGAGACACTTTCAATTGCCGAACAAACATATATGCTACTCAAAAAGCCAGTCTTTTACCTAGTAATTCGTAAACAGCTTTGGAATTTTGCTGCTGTGCTTCTCTGGGAGTTGCTATCGAAAGATACTGGTAATAAGAACAACAGTGTGGTAAGGTTTGAAGCGCGCAGAGCGCGCGAAAATTTTGATAGTTTGCGAAGGTTTGCGAAAATTCTGATAGTTTGAGAAACATTTGTGATAGAAAATGATTACAATAGATCCTTCACTCGGTCGAAAACACACCTCACCCTACCCCCTACAGAAATCTATAGCTTAAACGTCTTTTTGTATCATTTAAAAATTTCTCCTCTTTTCTTGCCTCTCTTTTTCTTTTCTTTCTTCATTTTTTCTCCCCTTTTTTGCTTTTTTATTTTTCCTCATTTTTCAATGGGGGAGAGGGGACATGGCCTGCTGCTCCCTGGATACGCCGGTGTTTACGATAATCCTATTGTCAGGCTAATAGAGTCGTTGACAAAGGTTGGCTATGACAGGAAATAGCAGTTATAAGTATGAGACAAAAGAATTGGAGGTTCTGAAGTCCTATCATCTGTCATTAAATGATTATCTCCTCACTCTCAATCCGATCAAATAGGATTAGAATAAATTACATTTTAAGTTGGATCTCTTGTCAAAGTAACACCTCCCTGTTGTGATGTTCTTCTTGTACAACTCATATCAGGGAGGTGTTACTTTGACAAAGTAACACCTCCCTGCTCATAGTACCTGCTTTTGTTTCCTTTTGAGATTAAGATGTTTATTTAACCTTGAAACAATTACTGTACCCTTGCATACATGTTGTACAAAGAGTGCTTATAGAGCTTAGTCACCCTATAACAGTGAGGCAGTGATCACATTTCGGCATAAAGGTGCGGTGGCTTTCGAATAAAACAAAGAAAGACAAAGACAGTAATTTAAGTAGTGCAAGAATGGCATTACATATCATTGCACAATCTTCCATTTTAAATTGAGTGAATAACCTTGAACATTTTATATCTCAGCTCAGGAATGTCCAGTGAAGATCAATGAAGAGTTTGACCATTCGGATGCACTTTGCAAGCTTTGCAACATATATTTTTGAAATTTTAGACTTTAGGTAGGCTTAAGTGGGTCAAAATGCTGCATTGACTGTCAATTAATGAAAAAGTGGAAGGCAGAAATTAGCTGAGAGTATGAGAGAGTCAGTTTGTGTTTGGAAAATATACGGCTACGGCACTCTTAGCCGAACCTAAAAAACCATTGAAACGTAGGAAAAGCCAAAGTGCCATACACTGAATTTGAATATACCTTTACAACTTTTCACCAAACCGAATCATTAAGAGAGATTTTGAAATCTCGATAGTAGGGAAGAGAAGTTCCATCTTACCGGTAAGGGTTTCTTAATTCTTCTACAACATAGTTAAGCTGGTTCCTGAAAAACAGAACATGGCAAAAATCTGTTTGAGCATTTAATCACCTACAACATATTCGAGATGTCAAATACGAACTCCAGTTATTCACACCATAAAGAAGTCACCTAAAATCCTTCGTTTGTAGTAAAGAGATTCAAACAGAGAACAAGCGATTTCAATCAGCTAGCGAAAGTCATTTGGAATTCGTACTTGTTTCTTGTCAAAAAATATATAACCAAATTATTTTGAACCAAATGTATGTTGTCAATCCAATGAAGCACATCTTTTGAAATATTTGGCAAAATTCCAGTCCTTGTCCACATTAAGTGGGTTATTTTTATACAGAGGATACCCTGACACATCATCGTTGAATTCTTAAATAAAACTTGAAAAAAGGAAAACATGTCTCTTTTCGTTATCGTAAAATATTCAAATTTCAAGTTTATCTTGAGTATTTGAGTAAATTTATACTAAATGAATGAGATGGACGCCTCGCAGTAGTAGACCGATAGTAAAGGACGTCGCTAGAATGAGCCGTATGGGCTACACCAAAAGCAAAGTCGGCTACTTAACTGGTCTGCCCGAGGGCGATTCACTTCGGCGCGCAACCGACTTCATCGGCTAAGTAACCGATTTTAAAGGCAAGCCAATTTCCCACAGGCATCCTATACATATAGACAGATGATCACGTGACCAACAGTGTTGCCACAGTTTGAACAAATTTTGGCTCATCAAGTAGCCTTGCTACTGTCTTTTGTGTAACTAATTTCACGATGAATCGGCAACATTTCAGACAAAGTACAGACATGAACGAAGGACAATATCACAGTGCCTCATTTTGGTTGTTAAGTTGACCAAAACTTGCATTTTGTAGAAAATATTGTCAAGTTTCTCGCACAATCCTTTCGATACTGAGCAACTTGAGCAAGTTGAAACTTTACACAGAAGACAGTGGAGGCAGCTGTTTTGGTAACCCTAAACGTGTGCGTACGGTGGAGACACTTTACGCATGAAGTGTTATAGTTCAGGGTGCTCTCTCCATATTATAAGAAGTCCGTGGTCGTATTCCATATCTATACAAGATACGATGTTTTAGTTATTGGTCCAGCAGACTTAAGCAGCTCTATTTATTTGTCATTTTTGTCATTTACACTAGGTACTTACAGATTTAGGGCGGGCTTTATGTGTCCATAGTGGGACAGTATTTCGATAAAATATTGTAAGCAATCTTATAAAATGAAAAAGAAAGTATTTCCTTCATACCAGCCGTCGTAGGCCCATAGTCCTTGATAAAAGGCAATCCCGTATGCAAACACTTGAGTTGACGATCCTTCAAAGGAAACACTAGGGCTAATATGTTCTGTGTAGCCTGAAAAAGAAATATTTGTCATTCAAACGGATGGTTGGTTTCAAACATTTTTGTCTGAGGAATACACGTATGAATTGTTAGGTTCACTTTGAGAATAAGTTGCAGTGGCGCCACCAAAACGGCTAGGTGGCATTTAATTGCCCTGCAGTCAATGTCTTTTCTCTTTTATCCGTTCTTATACAGAGGTACACAATTTCCGGGAACGAACGCACCCACAACGTTTTGCCCACCCAGCATTTCTGCTTGCCTTCCCCACTCTTTCTTTTCGAAATTGATGGTGCTGTTGCAATTTTTGAATTAAACAGGACGACTTTTAAGAGTAAACTGAATGACTATACTGTATGTGGTTAAGAGACCATCACGGCTACGTCCACTAAGCAAGTTGGTTTTAGTACAACATCTGATCTTAACAATTACTTGTATACTGCAAGGAAAAATTGGGTTGCGTTTGCTCTCATCTGTTCCACAATGAAGCATACTGAACTGGTGTATAGAGCTTTAATAATATAACCTTGGTCGAAACTTTAAGATTAACACACCTTTCAGTTTAGGCCTTAGGTATGATACTCAGCACGGAAACGATTCCTTTTTTCTTTTCTACTCAGATGTAATAGATCCTTCTGATATCATGACAAACTTCTGCAGTAACGCTAAATTTCATCTAATTCTAACATATTCGAAACGATTAGGAAGCAGAAAGAAACGAACAACTTATGATTTAAAATTTACCTTGAAACATCCTCACAAAACCAACACAAATGATAAGCACCAGGGCGAAAAGTTTCGCTGCCGTCATCACAATCTGAAGGGAGGTAGCGCTCTTTGTGCTCAGACTGTTGATAACGGTCAACAAAACTGAAATGTAAACAAAATATCATTTTCAGCAAATACTGTTATCAAGATCATGTGATAAATGAAAGGATTTGTATTGTTTGTATATGAAACAGTATTGACGTGTAAATTAATCATTTCCTTTCGTACTGAGGTTGAGAAAAAAGTTGCCTCTTTTATTCGTAGAATAATGAGTTACCGAGGCCTACTTCCACCTTTGATTTTCCCTGAATGACCAAACTGTGATCTCATCTAATCTTGGATTTAGAGGGGGACTTTCCACCCCAACACACCCTTCACCCCCCCCCCCCTTCGGCACCACTTTTATTTTTGTGGCGGTCCCAAATCTGCTGTACAATATGAATGAATATTTTGATTTCTCTGTCGAACCCCCCCCCTCCTCCCATCGTGGCCTCGTACATTTGATGCTCGTAGGTGCAAACTTTGACGTCATGGAATTAGTCCCCCTTCCCTTGTGAAATATTGTATCCGTCCCTGTCATAACATGTCAGACAACTTTATTTGTGACTTATGTGGTTGTCTTTAGAATGCCCTATTGAATACATTGCAGGTTTTGCATCTCTCTACTAAATTAAAGTCTTGGCATGAGCCAAGAAAACTGGAGACTGTTTAAGGCCACACTGGGACCCTGGGAACTGATGCTACCAGTCCCGGATTGCTTTGAATTCAGACTTCCCCATCTTCAAGCCTATGCCTGGGCTTGTTCCCTCTCCCTTCCCCAACGTTCTATGCGAGGTCCTATTCAAATTGAGGTCAGCGAAAATTGCTTCAAACAGGATGTTAAAATTCAAAGTAAAGCAAAAAGATCTACCCAAGCTGAAGAGCAAAGAATTACTAGCCGAGGTCAGGCAGGCTTTGTAGCCAGGGCGTAGCTAGGATGAAACGTTTAGGGGTAGGTATCAAAAGGGGGTCACTGCAATAATCGCCGTACTGGGGAGGGGCTAAGGGGAGGGGTTACCCCTCCTCTGAGAAAATTTCGAACGGTTATTCTACCGTCACACCAAAGTAGTTCTATCCCTTTCTACCTTGTTCTAAAAACGTATTAGAACGGGCTGCAATCATGGCAAAATGTGCAGTTTGGCGTAGAATACGATGCAAGTTCGAATTGGGTCAGTGACGCCGAACGGGACAAACGAGCTACAAACGAACCCGAACCGTGTGCACACGTACTGAAATTTATGTCCTACTGCACCACGCTGTAACATGTTCCTAATGGATTCGGAGTACGACTACCCCGTTTTAAGTACGCTGTCAATCCGTCTTATTGCAGAACGGGATGGACGGGATGAAATTTTGAGCAGGCCCAAAGATCTAGAGCATCCTCCTCGTCCGAATCCGTCCATTAAGTTCGTAAACAGACTGTAAATAGTTGCTACTACGTCCACTTCGTCCTTACACAGTTGGAGCCCGTTCGACAACATTTTTTCGAACGTACCGAGAACTAGTTTGGTGTGATTGGGGTATTAGGTATCCTTGGATGCAATCTGGGCCCTGTTTCATAAAGAGTTACTATCGATCTTAAGGTTGATCTACCACGCAGTCGTCCTATTGAAATCAAACTTACGATGGATCTTAGCCCTATATGAAACAGAGCCCTGGTTCTATATTTTTCATCGTTTTAACTGAATTTATGTTCGAAAATTATTCGTTGATCTCATACGTGCACAAAATGTGTTTTTTACACATTAATATTTTTCTAATTCTTACACATTTTTTCAGGACACAAACAAATTTTGGGGGCCTAACAAACATCTGGGGGACAACCCCAGCCTCCCTCGTAGCTACGGGACTGTTTGTAGCAGTGTCGATAGCGTAGCTAGGGAAGAGCAGTCCGCTCGAGCGATGCCTTTGGAACGGTCCAATGGCCAACTGAAATGAAGACTTAGGTTTTCCTTGTACAGGTGAGAAGCTCAGGAACGCTATAGGATGGCGCAATCTCTAGCTACGCCAAGTAAAGTTCTACGATTGTTTTCTACACTGACTCGTAATAGTCGCCTACTTTTTCAGTTGAAAAGCCTCTTCAACTTGACATATTCAAGTCCAAAATATACAGTATCTGTCATTTGTAAGTTAACCTTTAAACCTTTGAAGAGATTGTAAAATCTTAGGACCACAAACCTTCCTATATTAAGCCACAGAAGAGTCTCCGTACCCTTCTATCTGAACCCTTTCAAACAAACAGCACGAAGGGACGAAATACAAAATACCCACAAAAAAGGTTCTTTTTTCATCAACTCCAACTAAAAACTTTATAAAGGTTCGGATTTTGTGGCATATTTACTGTTCATCCAGTGCACATTGAAAATGAATAATTCTTCATTCTGTTATTCTAATTGCACTTTTTTAAATATCCCGGAGATTCCAGAAATGCGCTCGCACGTAGGCTACTCCACAGGGCGTTGTCATTGGCGAAACCCTTAGTGGCCCGAAGGAGAGAACCTGACCTCACGCCTGCATAGGAGCACTTCCAGCTCCGAAAATTTTGGAACTGTACGGTGAATTATTCGCCTACACCAGGAGATCACAGGTGTTTCGGTCCGTGGGTCACTCTTTGTTTAGAATTTTCGCTTTGAAAATTATTTTTAAAATAGCATGCCCTTTGTTCAACACCTTGTTTTCTTACTAAAATTTGGCCTCTTCGAATCTTCCCTGGGTCATTCTAGTACACGCGTCGTTGGCCGTTTATTGAGAACCTAGATTTCCAGACTTTCCCCGTAGAAATTGAAGTAATACATAAAACTATTTGATATCTCCGATATTATGATAGGACGTTTGACTAACTGAAAGGTTGAGAGTCTGCTGCCCTTTTTCCGGGGTAGTACTTCCATGGTCATAGCCATTGAAGTAAGGGAGAATGATGATGTCCTGCGATCTAAACTAAAGCCACTGATTTAGCTCTCTGTGCGGCAAGGAAACAAGGGCGCGTAATATAGACATTACGTCGTTGCTTTTGCAGTAGATAGATATTGGCGGAGATATTAAAAGTTTTCAAAGTCAGGAATATGTAACGAAAACTTAAGGCATCACTTACCACTGATGTGAAAATTACTCCTTATCTTCCAAAAAGGATAAAATTACTTTTCACTCCCATAGTTAAATGTATAAACTGTGCGCACACAGACATACAAATCATTTGGTTTTTTGTAGTAAAGAGGAAACGCCCTCGAAATTCTCATGGCTCCAATGATTAATCACACGTGACAGGGATACACTGTGTCAGCGTTCCCCCTTATTCAATTTCTGTGGCCATTCACCCCCCCCCCCCCCCTTGAGACGTTAAATCCCATTTCTATGATAAGCAAGCCCTTACAATTCGAGTAGTCTATACTTACTTATAGCTGCTACTGTTACCATTTTTACAACGGAGGTTGGTGGAGGACAATCTGGCGAGTCGTAAAATACCTCAGTGGCATACTGACCAAACACTGCACTGATTGCTGAAATGGAGGAAGGTTTAATCAGAAGTACGGCGACCCAAGAGTACAGGAAGCCGAGGGGCGCACCGAAGCCATCTTTCATGTAGGTGAACTCTCCACCTGACTTAGGCATCATCGTTCCCAGCTCCGTATACGATAAAGACCCTGCAGGCATAAACGAATATAGGATTAGTGATATTGCAAGTCCAGGATCAGAAGATTTAAAAGAATATAGTCGGATACCAGGAATCCAGTTTGAGGGAGATATAGCGGAAGACTCCCTTTTTAAACTGAATAATCAAAGATAATCATGATGAGTTTATGTTGAAATCTTTACCACCACTAACGTACACAGTCCAAGATAAAACATTCCATGTTCCTGAAAACATGCATCCATGCTGAGAAGCAGTATCGGAGCTATACTGCATTCGGCCAGAGGGGAGAGAATGAGTGTAGGGGCGCTTTAAAGTAGGTAGATAACATACCTTAATGCGGTAAAAACCCAAAAAGGGCGCCAACAGGAAATATGAGTCCGTCAGGGGGCGAATGACCCCCTTGACTATATGGACGCTCCGTCATTGCTGAGAAGTGGAGCTTGTGCCCTTTCTCCCTCGTAACTCGGTTGTACCATGGAAGTACTATCTCCGAGGTGGTACTTCCATGGTTGCATCTATCTGTTAGTAGTGACTTACCAAGCATAGCAATTATTCCACATATCACCCAAACAACAAGACTCATGCCGACACTCCCTGTCTGACGAAGGATTCCCTTTGGTGAGATGAAAATACCCGATCCAATCATTGTGCCTACAATGATAGAGATACCTCCAAGCAGACTCATGTTCCTTTTAAGCTGCTCTTTGCTGTCTTGTCTGACGTCATCCTTGCCTCCTTTTGTATTCATACTGTCTCCTTTGTTTTTAGTTTGAGGATTTCTATTTGATATCATAATGGTGATAATTATGCTAGTTATACTTAATTATCCCACGAAGGAAATTGCTAGCTAAATTCGCTCTGAATTTCGAATTTGTTCTCAGCTGTCGCAGAAGTTTTATAAAGTAATTAGACTCGCATCTCTTTCTGTACTAAGCAATGAAAACGGTTTTCTTATCTGCATTGACGCTTGTGGGGATTTTGTTACCCTTACTTCTCTCCTGCATGGTAGGATGGTTCATTTATGAGGGGTAATAAACTTTTTATCTCAACGAAATGTTACCTCACCTTAATCCAAAGTCCACAGATCTCTCCTTTAAAGTGCTAGAGGAAAACACTGCGTGGTGGTAAAACCTTCCATTGAAGAGTGAGCTGGAGGTTCTCGCTGAGATCAAGAGCTTTTTAAGGAACTCAAATCATTGCGGACTGTACCCCCCCCCCCCGCAGGTGATAATCGCATACTATTTGCAAGCACATGGTCCAAACCGTCGGGATAAGCAAACACACCCGCCGACCTACAATACACGTCTTTCAAAATTGGATTTTACTTGAGAAATTTGTTAAATAATCCTTTTTTAACTCATCACTCTAAGAAGGATTCTTACGTGTGGTTTTGTGACGTGAGACTGCATACAAATTGCGTCTTTGGTGTAAGAATTTGTATTTTCATCCTGCAGTAAAGAAGTATAGAGACACCTATTTTCGTGCAATTAAGCTTGTTACACCTTGAATGGCACACGTATGAATAGTCAGGGTAACAGGAATCGAGGGCATGCTTCATTTGGCCGTGCATACCCCTCGTTAGGGGGATGTGATACGATAAAATGTAAACATCCCTAACGTCAGGGTTATCCTGACTAACGTATGAACTGCACGAAAATTGGGGACGTACCCCAGACTTCTTATATATATGGACAGAACATATAGGCCAGGCTTACACTAATGTACGGTCACCAGTGCTAACATCCTATGAGGGTGTTCACGCTTACGTCACTGGTTGGCATTGGTTGGCATAGAGCATGCGCAAGAACACATGCGTATATGTTCGGTGTTGCGCGTGTGGATTGCACGCAGAAAGTAGACGAATTGGAATCTACTTTGCATTGTGACGACAGTG
>WURT03190657.1:0-10031 GCA_009936505.3 Holothuria glaberrima
TTGAGTAGGATAACTGTGTGGGATCGCATGCTTGTCATGTGGGTGACTCAATCTTGTTACAATATATCATATGGCAAAGAATCACTAAGCCTTTTGGCTTTCTAGTTATAAATACATGTACAAAAACCGAGGAGTTGTGTATAAAACTAGGAAATGAGGTTTGCTTCCCAGGAAGAAATATTTTTTTCCAGCCTGGTTTAAGCCATGTGGGAATAAAAGACACAATATTAAATTATGTGTGTTCTTTCTGTTGGGAATTGAACACACTTTGCCATATTGGTATGTGGGGATTTCATGCTAAAATTAAAATTTGCTTTAAATATATGTAATGTTCCTTTTCATTTAGGAAGGGCAGAGGGAAGTATGGGGGAGGGGCAGGAGAGGGGGTCAAGTCAAGATGAAGACAAGGAAATTCCACCTCACTTTGCAATGCTTGTCAAAAAATAAAAAAGAAAACAAAAAAAACAACAAGGCATTTAAGTTCCTGTGGTAGAGACAGCTGTTCCCACTTAAATGTACATCGCAGAGATGACAGAGTGTCACTTGAAATTAATTAGTAAGCTGGGAAATTATATGGGCTGGAAGTTTTCTTTGTCAGGTGGTTTTGCCAACAATTTATACTGCAAGCTACTTTACCCTTAAACCATACTGAAAGTAAGTCCATAAAGAGGGTACTTAGGCCAAATACTAGGCTCAAAGGACATTGCCAAAAAAAATGAGAACTTGTAAAATAGGACCCCTCATAATCATACTTCAATTTTAATAGCTTTTTCACAAACTTTGTATGAGTAAATGTTGGCTAAAACAGTATGCTGTAACGTACAATGTCAGTCAGGTTGTGCTCATGCTCTATTCCAGAAAGTTACAGACGATTAATGGATGAGTCATGTGTGCATGTATCAAGCTCATTTTAATACAGCTTCAATTACAGCATTGTATTTCAACTACTTAATATTCACAGATTTTTAATTTTCTGTATGATTTCTAGTTATCATTTTTTTTCCTTTTCTTTTTTTTTTCAAGTTTAACCAGTTTTCCATTTTTTTTTATCATATTTACATTTTTTTGTTGAAATAAACCTATCAAATCAAAACCATTACTACTGTAACTGATACCAGAACTATAACCAGTGTAGCAGGTAAGTGAACCCAGAGTTGTAACGAGTCGCTCAATGTTGCAGTCGAGTCGAGTCGAGTCATTTACTGCTCTCAATGTGACTTCGAGTCGAGTCAGTGACTTGAGTCATTGTATTATTTCTATGAGGAAAATTATGATACAATTGCTCGAGACATTTCCCTTTTGAAAATTAGTGACTCCAGTCATGACTGGTTACAATACTGAGTGTACCCCACACTACATCTATCATGATAAATCTTGGAAAGTACCATCTCCAAGAAACAGTAGTACTCCCATGGTTCAATATATCTACTTTTCATCTCCACTCAGACTAGACAAAACTTGAAAAGGACAAGTGAAGGTGTAGGTAGCCCGCTAGTGGTAGGGTACCACGCTGCTAATTAGTGTTTACTGTTTTCTTTATAAAGCTTTAGCAAATCCTTACTTCCAAGTTTTTTGCTCTAATACTAGGAATGATACTAACTATCCTAAAAGTACAACCACACCTACTACTCCCTCTTACATCCTTCCCTCTCCCCCTATTTGCCCTCCCCCCCCCCAAAAAAAAGTTTGTACATTTTTAAAACTCATCTTTTCCAATGCATCTAAAAATTTATACTTCTTTCCAGGGTCACCCAGGGTGATTAGAAAATTTCATAACTGCATCTCCTATCTCCTCAACCAAGAATATTAATGGAACATTCCATGACCTACAAATCAAAATCTTCTCCATTTCATCTGTCAATTTAATTCTACTACTAAACCCTGGACTTTTTGTCAAGTAAGGAAACCCCACTGTTAAAATCAGCTCCGAAAGCCTCCTCTAATGCCGCAATGAGAGTACCACAACAAGCTCACCAGATCTTTAACCTTGATCAAAAATAATTCATCATCCACACATCAAGTCTGCCTTGAATAGTTACTTCTTTTTTGCTATTTATTACGTACATGTTACAAATCACCAATTTTCATAAAAGTGAGGAAATTGTGATATACTGAACCATTATGAAATTGAAAAGCCAATGACCTTTCAGCTTTTATCAAATATTAGTACACATATTCATTTTGAAAGACAATTAGTGAGAGATGATAATGCTGAATCACTTTTACGGTTTGTTACCCCCATGTCCTTGAGTCTTTCTAAGACTCGCACGAAACTAATTAAGGAAGTGATGCAAGGAATTTCACTACAAATATGTCTAATGATCTCATCAGCTGCATGGACAGTATCACGACTCAATATTTACCTCATGTATGTTTAGTAAAATAGGAGGAATCATGATCAAATTTTCATACTGTTCATGAGTAAAATTGGGAATTTGTTGTGTTTTTCTTTAATACTCCCATACCATCACACTGATCTTGATCATCTGAGAGAAATTATTTGAAATAAAACTGTTCAAGGCAAAATAATTTTTAATGCTGAAAAAGAGCTGAAGAAAATGTTGTTTAACAAACTATTCTTTATTTTTGGTGAATAATCAACATTTTGGTTCAAATTTCAATTCCTTCAATTTAAATTTGCAATGAGATTAATATGAAAATACTGCAGTTGCAATCTCAAGGTCCCTTGGACTGGCAAACAATTGAGTAGCAAGGATGGAGAGAAGGAAATGTATTTTTAGAATGTTCTGAATTTGAATAGTTTACATAATTTTCAGCCATGCTGCTCTCCAGCAGCATCAAACTACCCTCCCCCCCCAAAAAAAAAATTTACTCATAGAACTTTCATAAATAGATAGAGAAGCATTTCTGTCTCCAAGGGCTGCAATTTGTTCTCTCAATATTGCGGGGGAAGGGGGGAGGGGACATGACCCCAATTTCAAATATACTACTGTGTGAAAAATCAAGTCAATGGGCGATATCTCAAATATTGGGGGAGTAAAATCAAAGTCAATGGGCGATTTCTCAAATATTGGGGGGACATGTCTCCCTCCCCTCCCCCCCCCCCGGACCGCTGCCCATATCTGACTCCAAATGTAGGAGGATGGAAAGGCTGAACAGTCACAAGACAAGTCAAAAAACATGTAAAAAAACAGAGCAATAGACAGAATGAAGTTAACCATTCCACTGGCAATGACACAAGGGTGAGTTAGGGTAGATGGTTCAGCGCCATCTAGATTTGGGATTCATTGCCAGGATCATTCAGCAGTATATGAACTGTACAATACTAGAAACAGGGAAGTAAAAATGAAATAGATTACACTATTTCAGCCATACTGCTTTTCAGATGAAAACCTGATTTAATCACACTATTTAAAAATAATGATATCGTTAACAGAAAACCCAAGAATTAATGTTAACTCCTATAGTAGCATTCTATGTTGATAACACTAAAATGGCAGCCACATGAACACTTCTGGTTACTGTATGCTGTCAATTTTCTAGTCTAGTTTAAGGAGGAGCAAAATAAGTTTTTCTTTTCTTTGCCTTTATTTTACCTATGTTTCTTTCATATTTGTGGTATGACCTAGAAACTAAAATTTTTGTCTACCCCCTATAGTTTGCAAATGTTGCCACCACTAGGGGGGCCAATTACTCTCTCTGCAGATATTCAGGAAGTGATTCCAGGGATGTCATTCGTCAATACAACCATTGCATGCAAACTTCGTTTCGAAGAATGCATATCAGATTATCATTACATCATTGACCGTGATTCTGTAAAAAAATGTGTCATGTAGCATGGAGCTATGCATTCACGGTATCGCAAAAAACACAACTCGTACATATAATCAAGCAGCTAGTTATAAAATTTGATTAATATACCTGTTTCAAGGTATTTTACATGATAAAACTTTTGGTAGATCACTTCTGGTCTACTTGTATTGATAATTCAGGCCTTGAGCAGGGCTGTTACTTTTACAATGACTATCACCCAAAAAATGTGGCAGAAGCCTATGACTTATGTATGACACACTGTAAAGTCCAGTGGCTTACTAACTTGAAGGGAGATGGCAGTGGCCCCAAGTTTATTTTCAAAAGTCTGCTAAAACTTTAATACAAATCTCCTTTAATTTCTTTCACGAGTATCTTTCATTATGTTTCTGCATACAAACATTGAATATTGAAGGTAAACCAAAGAAATTTTCTGCAACTCAACAAATTTATGTTTTTGTTGGATGAGTGGATGATATCAGATTGCCATACATAAATGTCTATATTGCTCATTTTAATAATTTCTTCCATTGCACATAAATTTGCTTTTCAGTACATCATTTTTAATTTTTTTTTTTTGATCATTCAACTGTTGTTATTAATTATTTTATTCTTTGATTTTTCTCAGGGGACTTATCCATGTATAATTATCAAAACTGGAAACAACCAGTAAACCTATCAGTGTTATAACCATTGCACTGTGAAAGCTTATAGTGTGCCTACCCTACTAGCTCCATAGACCATTTTTCAAACAGCAATTCCGAGCCTAAGCCCTACTTAGCAAAGCTTAACTAAAGTGCTGAAAACTTTACACAATAATTTCAAAAGAACCCCAGGGACTCACAAGAAGCAAATGGGGTAAAGTACACAATTTGAAATGTAGATAAAGATAATGAAGAACACTTAGCGTGAGACCAGACAAATTCTTTGGAAGATGGCGGCACTTCGCAACTCAATTACTCCGTGATATATAGAAATTGCACAGAAGGCAAATGAGGACGATCTTTAGGACAAGATGATGGACATAGGGAGCGCAGTGCTAAAACGAAGCACAAGTTAATGCAAATAAGATGTAGCAAGGGGTAAGTATATGTCTGCGAAGTGAATTACAACAGATTATGGAATAAAGTGCTTCGCTTTCGCCAATGGCATTTTAATTTGGCCAAAAATGATGCAAACTAGGGATGCACCGGATATCTGGTCTGGCCGGATAATGAAAAAATATCCTGTTCCGGCCGGATCTTTGAAGAAATCCGGCCAGATTTTTTTCAAATTCTAGCCTGAATTAACTCCATCATCAAAAGATAGAGGTTACTTCACAAATGAATTTTAAACCTTTCCAAAAGTTTTCTGGCCATGTAACATAGCAGGAAATGTCTCATTAAGGTGTTGTGTAGGTAATTGTGGCACTGACAGTACACTGACAAAATACATTGTTTGGTCTTACAGCCTTTATAGGTACTGTATGTCCAAAATAAGTGGACTTAACAATGAAGGCATTCAAAGTTAGCCTATGTCCACTTGAAGACATTCAAAGTTAGCCTATGTCCACTTTTATCACAGGACCCACAATTGTGAATGTTATAATGTATGAATACTTACTGTATCTGTTATTTAATTAATTGGTATCACAGTCTCTGTCAATTATTTATTCCTAGACAATATGCACAAACTGAGTCACATTCATCAGAACATTTAAATTTACAATCATTATCAATGGGAACAATTAAACTGATTTGCTTGTTTTAAAGAACTTATGCAGTATATTAAGTAAATCTTACTTTGTAAATTAATATTCTATCTGCATTACTCTACTCTAAACCCTACAAAATAACATCAGCTTAGTTACCTACTGTACAGTGGGACCCACTGTAACACTATCATGAAGTCAACCACCGCTCCTCTGCCTTGACACTCCTACCTCCCCCTTCTCCCAGGCCCAAAGTGCTTTTTTTTTTAATGTTTCTCTTTACAAGTGAAATAATCCGGTTCCGGCCGGATAAAATCCAGCCAGATCTGAAATACTATCCGGCAAAATCTGGTTCCAGCCGGAACCAAAAATTTGGATCTGCTGCATCCCTAATGCAAACCAAAATTCCTTTTGGATAATGCTTTGTAAGTGCTGTTTGGAAAATGGTCTATGTGTAGAGAGTTTCAGCATTCTCAAGTTATAGTACGTACACAATAATACACAAACCGTATCTTCTCTAATAAATGCTCCCCCTCTAATAAACGCCTCCTGTAAATTTTTGAAAGGCAAAACAGTTGTTCAGTGGTTGTTTGCCGAGAGAGAAGTCGAAGGTGTTTTGATTTTTTACTAAAAATAACAACAACAGTTGCAGCGAAACGGCAACACTGTAAGGAAGCCGGGGGATAAGACAGGTAAGAGGTGCCCTGCATGTTATCCTTTACCACTACATCTAAAAAACTTGTAGCTTGTTTTAAAGACTCCAGTGTAAACATGAACAGAAAGTTAAACTTTTTTAATTAAGATGTACCCTCAAATAAACGCCCTCCTTTTCAAAAATGCAATGCCCCCGGGGCGTTTACTAAAGAATATACAGTAAACAGAGCCTGGTGGTGAGAGATCACACACCCATCCTTGATCAGGCAAAGACTGGTTCTTCATTCACTGTCATGTTGAATGCACAATTACCTCCTTACTGAATCGATACTAGTAAAACATTTTTAGCATGATACCAAAATTTTCACAGACCCAAATCATTAGTTCTAAAAAAATTGGCTCTTAACCAATTAAGACAATTTTCATACAAAAAGCTTCAACTTTTCATTATTTTACCCTTACAGCAAACTAACAAAACATTATGCATTTTCAGGCCTTGATTATATGACAATTTTATGGTCATACATTGGACAACCTGCCATTTTTGGTAGTCTAAATTTAGTAGTCCACAAAGAAATTTGCAGTAACCCTAGAAGCAGTCTGTCAACTTGTTGCATGAACTTTGGTTGTCCAATGGACAACCATCCCACCATTTTTTGGTTGTCCATCACAAATTTTGGTTGTTGCTGTGACAGGACCCCTGTCAAAATCGGGCCCTGATTTTGTTAATTACAATTTTATACCATGCATCCCCTGACTCCCCTAAGTTTAAATTTGGTTAAAATATGCAACATACTAGGTAAAAAGCTTCTCCAACTGGCAAAGAAGTATAAGACCAATGTTCTAGATGAGGGTTGGGTGGTATACCGGTATTCACATAAATACCTGTACCAGCAGTCTTGGTAATAAAAATACATAACATATTTAAGTGCTTACTATTATCTGCTCTTGATAAAACTACCAATATAGCCTACTTTTTTTCTTTTCCCAATGAAAATAACTATACCATTTGTTTTATGTTACAATTTGCCATGATTGAAATATTTCACAGAAATGTTCCACCCGAAAATGAAATCAACTTTGTGTCTTCCGTATCAATTAGTACCAGAATCCAGCTGTAATTCCTGCGTGTCAGCTTATTATCACAGTTTGCGTTAAAGTCAAGCCCTTTCCTGTAGGCTATATGAACGCTGTGTTTGGGGTTCACACCATAATATGGCCAAGATGCTTCCAACCATGAGATGCGAGTCAGTACTGTTTACAATACCAGTTCTGGGTAACCAGCAGTACTGGTACCAAAATTTCATGGTACTGTCCATCCCTTATCTAGACTCTACATTTTTTGCCTGATATTAACCCATTTCAATATTTTCCAGTGTACCATATTCCTCATTTGAACATGATGCCTTTTGACTCAAGCTTTCCAAGTTCCTACATCTTACCTTTCATACTTTCTTTATACTCCCTCATCAGTTTTCTAACGAGTTGTGAAACAAGTTTCTGCCACGACAAGAATAGGGATTACTGCATAAATTGAACAGTTAGCTCAACTTAATCAATCCTTACTTTTGTTTTGCAAAGCACCTTAATAAAATTCTCACCCATAATCAGTATCTCTCTAATAATCCCAAATTTAGAACTAGAAGAATTTCAATGAATACCCCATTCCAAATTTAAGTTGTAAAATCATGTCAATATGTGGGCATTTAAGCTTTATTCAATTCCTGATACACTGTTCATTGATCAATGAACAAACTTGTCTCTTCCAATGGACATTAGACACCAAAGCAAACTTTAGGGCTGAAACAGTATTTTTCAACTTCATTTTAAAAATTAAAATTGTATGCATTCTTTTCCCTGTTTTTTCCAGTTGTGAAATATGTGTCGGGTAAAACGATTCTGAAGCTTTTCTGCCTTGAAACACTTAAGAAAACATTTTGCGAGAATGGAAATGTACACATTCATTTCTTAAAGCACTCCTTGTGGTAGATTCCTGCTGTGACTGATGCACAATTGAGATCTACTTATCCCAGAATCTAATCTTATTACTAGTGAGTGAACATGCCCCAAGTTAACGAGATAATTTGGTCAATTTAGGAAAACCCATGTGCATTTCTTGGAATGATTGTAACACTTGGCAAAGGTACTGGTTACGTTGTATGTACAATGTGAAAACATCATAGTACAAATTACGTGATTTATTAATTTGTCTGCATGTGCATACAAATAAAGGTGGACTATTTAGTCAAGGTCAATGCCTCCCAATGTGATGTATATGCTTAACAGGAAGCATCCTTTGCAATGGGGTTTGGTTCAAATCATCCAACAGATTTTATGAGAAAGGTTTACTTGTCGCATTTATGCCCTTTTATTCCCCTCAACATAAACGCCTTCTTTTGTGGAGATTTTCTTTGACAGAAGTTCTCATTAAACCCAACCATTCTGTGTTGATACATAAAAAAGTTCACTGATGCCATTAACCCCAAATGTTATTCATAAAGTGCTTCGGGTTACATGCAGTGCAAATGTTGCTTGTAGTAACCCTGTTCATACTGTCAGAGTAAATGTTTGGAAGAATTTCAGAACCCTGCAAGTTCCCACAATGCAATGAGTACCCTTCTTATTCATTCCTTTAAACGTTACGAATGACCCTTGCAACGCCATGACGAGGGCTTAATGGATCACCTTGTGGGTGGTTATTACAGACTAACAATCAGATTGTATGCAAACGCATCAAAGACAATGGCAAATGACGCATAATCACTTTCTTAACTGTCTTTGTGAGAAGTCAAACTTGCACAAAAGTTCTATAAAACTAAATTGTCTCAGTGAAGGTGAACCAAGCATGCAAAGTTTTAGGATTTCCATTAAAACTCTGGGGGACAAAAGTGTTGAAACTGCAATGAGTAAAACCAGCATGACCTATAGTATGCACTAGCTGGCCAAAACTTGGTCTCTCAAGATGTCACTGTTTGGTTCAGTTTTATCTCATTCAGTTCAGCAGTATCTGGAAGGCGTTATTCCAACTCGTCTTTCTAGCGGCTACAAGTACTCAATTTCTTGAATTTTGTTGAGTCATCCCAAGCCTAACTACGCACTAGGCATCACCCACTATGTTTCATACAAGTACCAATACTCTATATAATGTTCCAAGTCTCACAGACAATATGTTTCTTGCCACTATGTAAGCAAATATCTAATAACAGCAAGTTCAAAAAACCTGCCCATTCCCTACAAGTAGAGAATTATAAGTTTTTAAGGTTTATTTCTTAAGCAAAACTGTGACTGAGAATTAACTTTGGAGAAAAGATGTTTTATCCAAATATTATATATGAAAAAAATATCCGGTTCCGGTCCCTACCGGATCTTTGAAGAAATCTGGCCGGATTTTTTTCAAATTCTAGCCTGAATTAACTCCATCATCAAAAGATAGATTACTTCACCGATGAATTAAAAACTTTTCCAAAAGTTTTCTGGCCATGTAACATACTGTAGCAGGAAATTGTCTCATTAAGGTGTTAATTGTGTAGGTAATTGTGGCACTGACACTGACACAACATCCATTGTTTGGTCTTACAAGACTTTATAGGTATATGTCCAAAATAAGTGGACTTAACAATAAAGGCATTCAAGCCTATGTCCACTTGAAGACATTCAAAGTTAGCCTATATCCACTTTTATCACAGGAACCACAACTGTGAATGTTATAATGTATGGATACTGCATTAGCTGTTTAATTAATTGGTATCACAGTCTCTGTCAATTATTTATTCCTAGACAATATGCACAAACTGAGTCACATTCATCAGAACATTTAAATTTACAATCATTATCAATGGGAACAATTAAACTGATTTGCTTGTTTTAAAGAACTTTGCAGTATATTAAGTAAATCTTACTTTGTTAATTAATTTTC
>WURT03190668.1:0-10031 GCA_009936505.3 Holothuria glaberrima
AGGGTTTGGGTTACAGGGCATTTTATGGGGCTTTTGCCCTCCTTTGCCCTTAAATTTGTTATGTTATGTTATGTTAACAGTAGTAATTATAGAATGGGATATAATGAGCCTGCATTGACAATATTAATTTTTACCAACCATATTTCAGAGATGTTCAGTGTTTTGGGGGACTAAGTAAGTTGATGCGACGAAGTTGGCCCAGGCCCACAGATTTTTCCCAGGACAAATGGGGGCGATTTTCAGAAATTTCCATTGAAATCATGAAAAATGATGGTCAGGTTGGGATGGTAGAAAAATGGTGGTCCCCATTCGATCGTCCTGGCAAAAAAGGTGAAAAACTATGCCTTGCCCTGCCGGGCCCAGGGTCTCAAGGTATGATGACTGCTCTGTTGGCCCCCTCTATACATCCTTGTAGAAACTGTCAAATTTGAAATTGAAATTTTTATTGTTATGATCTTAGACCGAGTCAGTAACTTCAAAGCTAAGCTTCTGTTACATGCAACCAGTGGCATACGCAGGATTTCTTTCAAGGGGGGGGGCATGCAGTATGTTGTGTGATTGCCATCCTGGGGGAGGGGTCTAAGTAAATTTTTGAAAAATTAGGTGTCCATACAAATCTGGTGCCACATACAGGTATGCTACCTTTTGACATAAATTTGTGTTAAAAATTTGTTTTTTTTTTTTAGAAACTAGAAAAAGGGCATCAGTGATCCCTTGCCTGTGGGAGGGATCTAAGGGGAGGGAGTGAAAATTTTTGAAAAATAAGGTGTCCTTACATGCAGTCTGGTGCCACATATGCTACCTTTTGAAGTAACATTTGTGTTACAAAATTTGCATATTTTTAGGAACTAAAAAAACATTGGCATCAGTGAGGGGGCCATGGAAGACAGCCCCTCTCACTTTGAAAATTTTTGAAAAATTGGGTGTCCTTAGATGCAATCTGGTGCCCACATATGCTAACTTTTGAAGTAAAACTTGTGTTACAAAATTCCATACTTTTAGGATCAAAAAAAAAGAAAAAGAAATTGGCATCCATGAAGGGGGCTGTGGCTCAACGTCCCCCTGCGTACGCCACTGCATGCAACGTCGTGGGATGTTTCTAGTAAGACATTACTGAGTAGCCTACTGAAAGCCACGGTGAAACATGATAAATATCACACTCGTGAAAAGCCTATCGAAAACCACACAAAGTTGAAAAATGTAATGATTTAAATATACTAGTACGTGCTGTAGGTTTGCTACACAATTGAGCTTACGCGGTTGATTTGTATGTACAAATGTATAGCCGGGCTAGGTTTAGATGTAGCCAAGTGATCCAGGCTATAATTAGTGGGACCGGTGCAGAGTGTGAATGTCTTTTACTTACTACACGTAGGCTGAGGTTTCAAAGATATTGAATTACATTATGATGTGTACACAGTTTCATTTGTAGCACAAGAAGCCTAATTGTTGAGAAAATGGATTCTAATTGCAGCAATAATTTTGAGTTTGAAAATTCCTTTGCAGGTTTCCAAGTTTGCAAAATCTTGAAATTTTTTATGGCGTGCTGTAAAATTTTGTAGACAAAATTCATGTTATGGGAAATAAAGTGATTTTGATTGCTACAGGGTTTGAAAAAAAAACCTTCATGTAGTGGAACAACACAATTCAAGTAGTGCTGTCCCAGTTGGGTGTTTATGGACACCAGGACAGTACCAGGTACACAAATCTGTACATACATGTCCACACTATTATGTACAGTATGCATGAAATGCCTATGTATGTATGTGTAGTAGAAAAGAATGATGAGACCAAATGGTTATTTTGAAAAGTTAACTAAATTTGTTTGGATTATATTTTATGTTAAGACATTGAAAAAAAATATTTTGAAGTTCTGTATTATTTGACTGTTTTATTTTTATCTTTAGCCTTAATAATATTGAAACTGGGTTCAGAGCATCCAAGAATAACAGTCTTTGTCCCACAATACCCAACACACACTTAACATTTTCAACATTCTGTGTTACATCTCTATACATATGTGTTGATTCAGTTCATATCAGGGGCACGTACATTACAGTAGTATAGTTATGTCTGGACATCAGGTATTAAAGCATCAGTGTAATGCAACTGTATTGAAAGCTATATTGAAATAACTTCAAATCTCCAACAATACCCAAATCTCCCCTAGGCGGCAGTAGGCCAAGGGTTAAGTTAAGGCCCTAGGGAGTAGGGGATCACTATAGAATACCCTGCTACCCAGTTTACCTCTGTGTAAATTTTAGTATCATCAGTAAAGATGTTTACACTGCACTCTGAAACAATATCAGGAAGGTCATTGATGTACAGTATATAAGAAATGATATTGGTCCAAGGACAATACGTAACAAGTAAACAGGTTTCAACATTTATTTGTGTCAATTTTTCAGAAAAATTAATACACATAAAGTAATAAACATAAAGCAGTATGACAAGACTGAAAGTGACTCAGGAGGAACCCAAAAGAAACTCCATAGAGCTTGTAGTATGAACCCTCCATAAACAAAAGCTTAATACTAAAATGATTATTAAATCAACATTGATAACAAGAAATGATAAATCAACATTTTTGTATATGAAATACTTTTTCTAAATATTCTAAAAATGAGAGTCCCATAAGTTTGGGCCCGTTATCTAACAATTTGAGGCTTGAAGTCACACAGAACATTTTATTCCTGTAGTTGATCCTGTTACATACCTGTCAACTCTCCCGGTTTTACTGGGAGGCTCCAGGTTTTTTGGCCACATCTCATGCTCCAAAACAGTACTCTCCCGGTTTTTAGTCCTACCTCAAACCCAGTTGTTTGTATGCCCAGCTATACACTTAATTCCAGACGTCTCGGTTTTTCTCCAAATGTCCCGATTTTTGGGGTTAGAAAATTCCAAATCTCCCGATTTCTGAGCAAGCCAGGTTGACAGGTCTGCTGTTATCCACAGTGCAAGTTGTCTTGCATATGATGCAATAGGCCAAAGGGCTACCATGTTTTTGTCTCTTCAAATGGAGGGCACTGGACTGCATTGGAAGTCTACCAGGTGAAGGGGCCCACCTTTCATTTGAAACAAAAAAAGATTAAAAGGGTGTCTGTTTGCAAAGTGGACCATAGTTGCAGCCTTATACAAAGCTCCTACTGTACAACATGGTGACATCAAGCCATGGCCTCCCTGTTGGGGAAGTTTCCCAGTTTTCATTGGGGAGCCTTTTTTAGTGGGTATGATCCAGTAAAAGTGTACAGTATTCGTTGGCGACCAGTTTTTCAGACAGTTTGCCTGATTTTACTCCCAAAAAGGCAGCAGAGTAGCCTTAAGTGATACATTAGCTCTTGGGTCCTTTTGTTTCTTACGGGGGAGGGGGATGAGCTGCTTTTGCACAAGAAATGCTTTATAACTGGATGAAACTGCCCAATTGATGTTTCCTAAAATTGCCCTAGAAATAGGTTTTTTTTTTCAACACTTAAGGGGACTGAAGTCTGTTGCCCCCATCCCTCATTACAGTGTCTTTTTTACAAAAGGCATATCTGTTCTTGCAAACTCATATTAAGTGGTATGGGTTTCCACAGACTATAAGTTAAACTTTTCTGAGTATGAACAAGACATTCTACCGTTTGCCTCTCTTTTTTAAACAGGTACTATAGTGTTCTGTTCTAAGTGTACACATGTATAACGGTGTTAAATTGTATTCAATAAGTTCAAAATATTTCTTTTCTTGTGGTACTGTGTTTATATTTGTGTTCACCTTTGCAGTCAACAATGTATGTATACTTATCTATACATTTTGTTTTTTATATTTTTCAGAAATCTGTCAGAGAATGAATGTAAGATCATCTGTAATAATGCTTTGCAGTGCTTTGAATCTGATACTGAAGTTAATATAAATCTTGTAAACTACCTTAGACAAATAAATCTTCTGGTGAAGTTTTCAAAAGAGGATCAAAGGTAGTGTAAATATTTTTATCACACTCCCAGTGTTCTCCACTAGCCATTTTGTCTGGGCACCCCCCCCCAGACAAAATTTAAAGAGCATGCATCAACACCTTGTCTTAAAGTTGCTGCCCACACAAATTCTTGGTGCCCGGACAAAAACTGCTTCCACTGCTTTTTGAAATGTTTACAAAGTGAATAACTTTCTGTCTCCCCAGAAGTTAAAGGCATTTTCCAGTGACATTCCACAAGGGTCTCATGTGAAAGAGAAAAATTTTCCAATTCGTGCCCTCCAAACCCTGTAGCAACACTCTTTTCCTAACTCAAGATATCTCACATTAAAGAGTGCTTATTTTCCTCTAAAAATACCTCCAGTTCTCATCAAGGTCACAGATTGTTATGTAAAGTGAGCACATTGCCTCAGATTCCCTTTGTTTTTCTTTATAATTGAATGTCCTGTTTGTCCTTGAAATTTGATACTGTTGGAATGTTTGAATATGTTTCCATGTAGATTTTGCACAAATCTATACCATATGTACAGTAGGGCATAACAAACAAAGTTGCTTAATAATCCCTACAGCGGCATCAATATCATAAAGAAATTTGATTCATCAAATTAATGTGCCGTGATGACATCACAGATTTCCCATAATGCACCTCATTTTGAGAAAAAAATTTCTTTGAAAATTCATATCTTCGACATGCAACAAGCTATTGAGATGCGGTTTTCACCTCCTAAAAGAGAAAAATTTTCTGCATTTTTTGAGTACACTGAATTCTGTCACTGGAAAATGCCTTAGAGTATTTGATTGAAAAATGCAATTATCATTTGTAATAGCTTGGAATACTCTAGCATGAGTATGGCACTTGAGATCAATCACTCAAAATCTTCCAAGTTTGGGGTCTTTGCCCAGGGCTCGAAATAACCGATTGCACCATAAAGCCCTTCAAAACTTACTAACACTGTCTTCAAAAATTGCCCTGATGCCCCTATTGTTTGCCGTTAGTTCTGTGTCACAAAATTCCTCGACCCACTTAACTAAAACCATTATCCACATGTGTTTACAATTTCACCCACATTCATTACTTCCATAACACCATGATTTCCTAAAGAAATAGGAATTCTTGGTGAATTCAAATTTAGCACCAAACGTAGCACCATTTTGCATCAAGCCCGCCTTAGGTGAGCAGATCAGGGACAAGTGCCCAGACAAAATTTGAACCTGCGGAGAACGCTGCACCCCTTTATTAAACCCTGCAACTTATTGAAGATATCGTTTGCAACTGATAAGATGTCCCACAGTTGATTGGTCTTTCAGTCCATAACTAGTGTAGTATAGCCATTGGACTGCTGTGCCTAATTATATACTGTACAAAGCCCCATTTAATGGGTTCCATACACAAAGTCCTATTTAAAGGGTTCTTGTATCAATGAACTTTTAATATTGTACCAATAAACTGTTATTTCCTGTATGGTTTAGAACCATTGATCTGTTAGTAGGACTATAGGTCTGCAACCACACATCTTCTAATTTTGGCATTTTTCGTTTTTTCTCTGGGGAGGTGGTAAGGGCTTTTAGATTATGTTACATTCTGACAAATCATGTTTTTAGTCACCACTGTATCCAGTCCTGTTCCCCCTCCCTCCCCCTTCCAAAAAAAAAGTACTTTGTATTTTGTATATTTGATCAATTCTTAATTTCAACTAACCTGAGGTCTAAAAAAATTGTTTGCCATTGACATTTGTGTATACCATTTTAACTAAAATGAAAATCATCAAGGTCTAATATGCAAAATAAACAAATTCATGTATGTGACCTTTTTATTTTTCAAGCTTGCCTGACAGTCTCCTGCATGAGCTTGTGAAAGTTATCACAGGAAATCACTTCCCAGCCCAAGTGCAAGAGAAATTATCTCTCATCCGTCATGCTATCATGGTATTGTCCAGTAGCATATTGCAAGAAGTTCACCCAGTTGATACATCTGCAAAATTTACACCAAATGTGGAGCCAAGGTCAGAGAACATAGCTGCATTGTTGTCTGTAGTTTTTTCACAGGTGAGAGCAGATGATTTCAGGCCCCCCAGATGTTTGCTAGCCACCCCCCCCCAAAAAAAAAAAAAATTGTGTCCTAATGAAATGTGTAAAAACTAAGAAATATAGGTAAAAACACATTTTGTGCACATATGAAATCACCAAATAATATTTCAACATAAACTCAATTTAAGATGAAAAATATAGAACCAGGTTGCATCAAAGGACACCTCACCATTCGAAATTTTCTTAGAGAGGAGGGGAACATCCATCCCTTTATTCCCCTCCCCAGGGTGGTGATCAGTTCTGTGACACCCCCCATTTGATACCTAAGCCCACCTAAAAATTTCATTCTAGCCACACCCCTGAATGATTTTAGTGCAGCCTAGCAACTAATCATGAGAGTTACCCAACCCTGTTTCAGAATCACTACCCCATTCCCTGGCTGGGAGGCTAGTTGCAGTTCCACTTTGCCATTCTCAATTTTGTAAGGTTGCATAGGTTTCCATTTTGTGAAAGTCAACAGTTTTCTGAAGTTAGCATTTTGTACTCTTACATTGCAGTGATATGTGATGCTCGTTATAAGAATTTACAACTCAGCATGAAGAACATGTGGGGTGTTTATATTATATATTGGTGGGTGTATGGAGTACTGTGCAGCAAAGAATTTATCCTCCAGATAATATGGTGGGCCTGTGAACAACACATGCTGCCTCTAATACTATGTTCTTTTAAGCTGAGGAGGTCATGAGACCTAGCTTGAAGTGCCAGAGTCACTCTTATGCTGCAGTATGTGATACCAGTCAAGGGCAAAGGACGATTAATGTTCAAATTGAATATACCACTGACTCCATCTTGATTAGCATGTATTGAAATCTGCCATTAAAACGAAGGTATGTAGGCAGAGAATGAGAAAATCATGATTTACAACTTTTGTAAAACTAAATGAAAATAGATTCACGCTTGGGGTTTCTTCGGTCAAATATTGCAATAGGGAATGCAAGTTTTTCACAGTGAACTCAATCATAGTTGGTCTTTCGCACCTTTTCTTTTAGGGTCGAAACCAGGGCAACCTGGCTAAGCTTGTATCACAGATGGTTAGATGGGTTTCTACTGTTGGATTTGACTACCAGGTGCAATGTTCTGCCCTTAATTACTTAGTCCATACAGCAAGTTTTTACCGGGATTTACTTGTGGAAGGTAAGTTTGTTTATTTATGAGGCACTGCGGCAGATTGATTACTGTGTTGATAGCCCATATTGAGTTTTCTGTATCAATTAGTAAAGCAGAATTAGAGCTTTCTTTTGATACCAAAATTCTAGGCATAGGTCATCAGTTTATACTGTATTTGAAAAGTAAGGTTTAACTTTGTCCTGTTTTAATACATTACGTACAGAACAAGAAATGCAATTGAATTGACTGTAGCTCATTTCCATACAGGCCAACATAATATCATATTATGTTGGCCTGTGTGGAAATGAGTCTACTGCAAATTCAGTGAGTTTCTTGTTTTGTTAATTTGGAAAATTTTTAATATATGCTGTGCCTTGGTACATCTGATGTATTTTATCTATGAGTTTGTAAAGCAACATTCTATTTTCAGCATGTTATTTAATTAAAGTCTTAAGAAGTGCTGTCAGTGTGACTTGTTCAGTTTCAGGGCCTTCACTTTATTCAGTTGTTCTTTATTATGTTAGTCATTCTGACCCAGAGATGTAGTCAGGTTGCTCTTTTCTTGGCAAGTCAACTGCTGCTATTTTAGTGACTCGAGTCTCTGTGTCATTTCAGTAGGGGGAAATTCCCCAGAAATTTTCAAGTCACCTAGAGTCAGAGGGTTGTGACTCAAGTCGGGACTTGATTACATGTCTGTTCTGACCTGACATTGTAACTGTAGTAGCATAGTTTGTTCTAAAGGAATCTTCCACATGGCATACAAAATACACAGTACCAGCAGGATATTTGCAATTTTAGCTGCCAAAATTTGCCTGAGAATGGAATTGTTATAAGTATTTCCTTCCTATTAAATTAATTGTCAAAAGTAACATCGAGTATAGCCCTGTTGAACCTGCAAGATAACCCAGCAAAGTTCTTTTCTCTGGAGGGAGGGGTGATTTTGTTCCCAATGATCTTGAAGAGACAGACACCCACCCCCTTTCTTCTGTTAATATGTGTGTGTATCATACTTTTTCAGAACAAGTTTTTGTTGTCAGCTCACAGTTTGGTGACTGGCTTTCAAAAGCAAGTATTGAGCAAATACCAAACCCTCTCTCAAAGCAGAAGAAAAGTAAGCCAGAACTGGTAAGTCATATTTGGTACAAATCAACCTAAAACTGTCACTTGAAGGTATGTCAAGTCAAAAATTTAAAAAAAAATGTGTGTTGCAAAGGTTGAAAAAAGAATGTCAGGGTTCCAACTCCAAATTTTTGGAAAATCCCAAGTACATGTATGTAGTAAGACCAATCTAATTAATTAAGCACAGTATAAACTATGACTTTCTCCTTTAATGTTTGCTAAATTATGAGAACACTGCCCATACCACCTCCCCTCCCCCTTACCCCCATTCCCCTCCCCTTCCCTGTCTTAAATTTTTCAGTTATTTGCATGTATGTAAATTTGGACTTTGCACATGCTATCATTTTGCATTTATGAAAGGGCATTTAGGGCTAGGAGCTGGAGCACTTATTCTAAGTGACCACTTTGTAAGCTGTCCTTTTTGAAATATTGTTCCCAAGTCTGGAAGGTGTTGTATCTACAATTTACAAAGGAAAGGCATACAAGGTTATTGACTCTAGAAATTTTTAAGAGGAAGAACTCATAGGGGTATGCACAGATGTCAATGTATTCTCCTCATTATACACTGTAGTACACCACCGTGCAGTGGCACATTTAGTTTTCTCCTCTCCACCAAAGCCTCAAGAAACCGCTTTCGCCAACCACTATTTGACTTTAGTAATATTGAACATATTTTAATTCTTTTTCAACTCTCTTTCAAAGATGTAAGAGTTCAGAAAATTTCCTAATTTCAGGAAACTGGAAGTTTTGAGCAAAATTCTCAGAAAATCCATTTTGCAAGACAAAAAGTTTGGCAGTGGTCACAGTGGGTGGAATGGCCAAGGGGTGCATGGTTAAGTTTTGGGGGGTTCCTAGGTTTCTTTTTACATAAAAATGTAAATTTCTACTGGATGAACATACTCATAAAACAGAAAAAGTTAGCACCATTTTGCACCTTGGACTCCCCCTGATGTGAAAAGTTTTCTCAAAGGGGAGCCCTCCCCATATACCCCTCCCCTAGGCCAACAATCCTGCATAACACAGTTTCCAGAAATGGACCTCGACTTCACTTACATCTCTACTCTTTTCAGGTCGTAGAAATTGATGGTGGAGATTGTGATGAGTTTTTCACTATATTGAGTCTTTCGCACTACTACAGTCCAGATCAGCTCATGAATATTCACACATTCTCTGCTCTAAGGACTTGGCTTCAGGTGACATTTATGAATGACTTCAAAGCAATGGAGCAAGAAGCAAAATCTTTGGCTGAAAGAGTTGAAAGAACAGAATCTATAGAGCATTCCTCAAAAACTGTCAAAAAATTTTCCAAAAGGGCCAAGCAAGCTTTGCTGGATAAGGCTTGTGAATACTGTCTGAGGGTGATAGACCAGTCCTCTAGAAGTAAGTACTTGATCCTGTATGCATGAAATCATATCATCAGTATGCAATGGTGGTGTCAGCTTGTTTTCATCATGCCACAGCTTTAGACCAAGTGTTCTCAAAAGCCATATGCTATCCCACTGATAACTGCTGCTTCAAAGAAAGGTTATCTTTTGTACTTTTTGATTCCTTGCCGAAGGCAGGCAAGGAATCTATGCGATGGCGTGCCTGTGTGTGTGTGTGTATGTGTGTTTGTGACACTTGGCTTGTAATCGCGATATCTCAAAATAGGAATGACCGACACTTTTCATATTTGGTATGTAGATTTGCCATATCGAGAGGAAGAACCCTATTGTTTTTGGCAGAGGTCAAAGGTCATTCGAGGTCACCAGAGGTCAAAGTCCGAAAACC
>WURT03190679.1:7192-17583 GCA_009936505.3 Holothuria glaberrima
GAATTTCCATCTTTGAATGCTCGGTACAGACCTCTCAATCTGTGGCAGAAAATAGTTTAGGGTTTAGATGATGAGATTGATTTTCAAAAAGCGGGTCAATGAATTTAAGAACGAGGAAAGGTTGAGGGGCTGAAAAGGTGCCTTGGAACTGTAATGGCTTGGAACAGTAAAAGACCATGTAAAGACCAGCATACAGATTATCAGTTAATGGGAAAAAGTGTCAAGTGAATTTTTCATCCATTTGCGGACTCAGTACTGTAGCTTTAGATATGCCATATGGAAGCTTGGAATTTTGATAAGGTGGTTTGGTAGGTACTGGCCTGAACAGATCCCATCAGGTATTATAATGTCATGGTATAATACAAAGCAGTATATCACATCTACTGTAGTAGAGGGTAATTTGGAATAATTTTAAAATTTTGGGTATTGGAAATGACTTCTAGGCCTTATAGGGCCCCATGAAACAAAACAACTTTAACCTAGGTTATGTAGAACACGAACTTGCCGTTTGTACCACAGAAGCCATGAATATTTTAATCTCATGAAACTCCTTCCATTTTTTGACCAAAACAAAGAATTTTGCATAAATTTCTAATTTTTCTTTTAAAAAAAAAACAAAATAACCCTTGTGTCAGGAGAGAATAGTACAGTCCTAACGCTGTCTTTTGGAACGACTGGTCAAAAAGAACCCAGCTTTTATGAGTCTAATGGCTCATGTGCACTCTTTTCTTTCTCCCTAGTAAAAGGCCCTTTGTCTTTTTTATTCCCCAGTAAAAAGTCCTTTGTCTAAGGCAAAGGATTTTAAGGCATATAGAATGGTCATGGACTGGAGATGTAACCTAAGAAAGAGGACAGAGACTGAAGGGTTGGTTGAGTGTCTTGAATCTTTTACTTGTTTTGTCCGTACAGGCAATTTAATGTCCAAATTGGAATCGCTTGTTTTCAAAGAATTCAATTTTGATGGTTATCTGGTTGCCAGTGACTGCCAAAATTTGTTGGGGACAACAAAAATTATGTGTATTGCCTGATATCACAACCAAATTTCGTGAAACAAGGAGAGAAACAGCACCCTGGGCAACTTTAAAATTTTTCTTTGGACAACTTATACTTTTTGGGAAAGCATTACAATAGGTGACTGCTCTATGCTCCGAGGTCATCATGTTCTGAAACCTTAGGGTACAGTTATTAAGTTAGGGTTTGGCAAGGGTTAGGGGTTAGGCTAGGGTCTTGGACAGGTAAAGGGGTTAAAACAAAAGCCCCTTATCTCAATATCTTCCATCTCTTGTATGTTATAAGCATATGTCATACATGGTAACACATATAATAAGCTGACGATTTTGGTGTTGGATGCATGGAAAGAGTACTAGGGTTGGGGTAGGGATCATCTATAGATGATCCCTACCCCAAGATACTCCATCTGATCCCTAGATGGATGTTGTTGGGATCATCTGTAGGAAGGTTTGGATCTATTAGAGGTTGGGATAGAGACCATGTAGGGGGTCTGCAAACAGCCACTCTTTCATCATGTACAGTATACACTTACAGTCAGCACGAAACCTGTAAAACACTTTTAGCAAACTTTGTATGGAATCAGTGGGATGCGGTCAACACTTCTGCACCGTATAACAATTTCTGTGTACTGTGTGTGATATGGTTGTGTAGTTAACGTGCACAATCAATAGCCAGTGAAATTAAATAAGGAAGGTTGCAGTTGACTGAATTAATTGTCTGACTTATTTATATTACAAGTGATGAATTGTAGTTATTTTTAGAGAAGCAAAGTAATTTGGTCATAGTAAAGAAAAATCTCATCTTCATTGTGCAGAGTTTGTTCAACCTTTTAAATCTAAAATCATTGGTTAGGTGGCCTTTGGTACCCATGACCTTATTTTTAAGTGCTAACACTCATAATCATAGTCTCATTGTTGTCAGAAGGAAAAAAAGAAAAGGAAAAACCACATAAAGCTGTTCCCTAAAAATCAATAAAATTACTCGTAGATAATAAAAAAAATTATTAAATGAAATAATTGCAATAAGAATGGATACCTTATCACTTACAGTATGAGGCTGTTTTCTGATGAATTCAGAGTTACAGAATTTTAGTTTTTGTTACTGTGAGTAGTTAAATGTCATTATCTCTTACTTCTGCACATTTTACTAGTGACATTCTCACACCTTACAGTTTTTCATGAAGCAAAGAAGACCAGGTTCTGGTTTTGTCTAGGATGCTGTTTTATTTGGGTCTCTTTTATCCTTACAGCTCATCCACTTTTGTCCTTCTGATTCCCAAATTCTTCACTGGTATGTTTTATGAAGGTATCAACAACTTGATGGCTTGATCATGATTAAGTTCAAGTCTGCATTACTTTTGTGATCACAATTGTGGAAGCCCTCAAAGAATAACTCTGGTTCACTTCTTGATCAGATCAATAGATATTTTTGTAGGAAGAGGATGAGATCATTTTAATATGTCATTTTTCATGTCTGCTAGTGCCACTGCTGTTAAATTTACATATGCGTATACAGCATGTGCAGAAAAGTCTAACATTTGGTCAGCAAAGTCAAACATGTTTTGAAGGAGTGGATTTACATGGATGTTGATCACAGGGATTGTGACAATGTATTGCATCAAAATTGGAAACTTTATGGATCCATCACTGGCTGGAGCTCATTTGTACAAAGATTTATGCTCGGTTAGTTTGATACATGCATGCCTGTTGCATGGTACTGTATATCAAATTTAACTTTCAATGGATCTAGATCATTGTGCAGCAGTGAGGGCCCAGGACGTACAATTTTTTTTTTTTTTTGTAATTTGTTTTTTTTTTTTTTATTTATAACCATTGCACAATTTTCCCATCTGAAATGACCCTCTTAATTAAAAAAAGATCCCCACCTTAATTTGAGATGTCGAATTGGAAGCTAACTCCTTGTAAAGTCGTAATATAAAAGCCATGATGGTCTTGCCTCACAATTGTGGTCACATTAGCTGGTTGAAAAACTGCCCCCAAGACTTAAATTATACTTGTAACCATATTAAATTTAAGTGCACCTGACAATATGAGTCTGATAGGATCTTTACCAAAGGCAAAATGACAAAGTTACAGTGTTTAATTTGATGTAGAAATCATTAGAGGTATCTGTGATCAATCCATGTGAAAGTTTCCTGCAAGATAACATGGATGATTCATACGGACAGTCTGAATGTTTCATGATTTCTCCACATTTTAAACTATCACAGAAGGAGTTTACTTCCTTGCATCTCTGGATACTGTGTAACTCATAGTGGTTGTTACAGTCAGACAAGCCTGCTAAGCCTCTAGCTTTTCACACAGTTTGCCTCTAAATCAGTGAGTTGGGTTTGTGTAAGCAGGAAGGTGTTTTCAAACTACTGTAGGAGGAAGAAATTGAAAAGTGGAAATTTGTAAGGTGCAGCAGTTGTGTCATTGGGAATAACAATCGTTGTATGTTAATTTTTGTATTCCCTTTTAAATGCTATTGTCAATTGAAACCAGGTCCTCTGCCTCCATACCTGGGCATAGCAGGAACATATGGGGGATGGCATTTATGGAAATAAGAAGTGTGTTTCATTCTCAGCTAAACCTGAAATATAAAGTCCTGCTGTAAGCTGGGCATTATGCTGTATCCCAGCTAATACTAAATTTTCAAAGTCTCTACGTAGTTTGAAAGCATGTGTACAACTTTCCTTTTCAATCTTTGCTATTTTCCTGGCCCATCCTTTACAATTTACACCTCTGCTAAATAGACCGTCGAGTTACCAGGGTAGCAGGTAAGAAATAAATAGCACATATCCGACATACAGTAAGTGTCGCAGCAGTGCCCCTGTTGCCATGGTATGGGGAGGGGGGCATGATTACAATTAACAAACTCCTTAAGGTTTGATACCTTTTAGATATATTTGAAAGAGACTGTAGGCCTATTTACTGTTTTGCTCAGAGTACAGAATGACTCAAATCCATGCCTCTTACTGATGTTATTGTACTGTTTATATCTGAGTGATGTGATGTAAACTTGTCACGTAGAGACCTTTTACGCCAAAAATGAAGTCGTGCATTTATCTCTCACCATCTTGAGACTGCAGTGTTTTATTCTGTCTAATGAAAAAAAGGAACGTGAAAACATTTTCTAGGAATCTTTGCATTAAGAACTTGAACATGAAAAATTAACTTTGCATCATTTATATTGGTATTCCCTTAAGTGCAATATTCTCCTGCACGGATGACATTCATCACAGTGTTCCTTTTTCCCTTTTGAATTTTGTGGCTGGAAAATGCAGCAGATTTTACTTAATTTTGTATTTTCGAAATCTCAGAGGTGGCAGCATCCGTAGTTAGCCTTGAGGCTGCGATTCTTTCTTATCTGATTGCGACGGCAATTAAAAGTTGGATTGACTCAGATGTAATTTTACTTAGTCATGTGTAAACAGTGCATTTGGGATTTGTGTGGTTGAATTTATATCTGAAAGCCCTCCACTGGCACAAGAATCCTTGAATGGGCCTTTTAACATTATTAAAATATTAAATTGCCACAGTTGGAATTGGATTTTTTTATATTAATTTTTAATTTTTTTTCTTTAGAATTCCATAGTGTCCTTAAATGCAGTTTAAATCGGGGGTAGGAAAGGGGTAAGTAGCTATTAAATCTAATTACTAAACTGTTGATTTATTGAAGAAGATTGGTTGTAGGGAATGTGGTCTTTTGGATTGATTTGGACAAATGGGAAACATTAAAGAAAGGGGTGTTACCCTTGGGAAGGGAAGTGTCATAATTCAGGATTTGATATATTTTCCTTGTACATACAGTACATAGTTTGAAAGTATCATTTAACTGTGGAAGTTGGGCGAGGTAAATTGGCTTTTGGGATATAGTCTGTGGCTGGAGGCAAAAGCGAAAATAAAATAGTGTGTCCTGTAACAACTTAGGAAATATCTGCAATCAGTAATTTGGAACATGTTATTTACACTGATATCTTGATAGCAGTGGCTTGTAGAGGGCATCTTAGGGCACAGGTGTATGGCAAAACATATCAAAGGGAAAAGGAGTGGGGAGTCAGGCAGATCGTGTTTCTCTGATTGACAAACAATTATTTGATGAATTTTTCCCTGGGTCAAAAGGCTAAAGAACCAGTGTCTTAAAGTGGAACATTTTTATTTGGAAGGGGGGGGGGGAACTAGATCACCCCAGTGGACCTGTGCCTATGGCAAAGGCTAATAGGAAGTCATAAATTGCCAATGATGTGTAAGCTATAACATAAGTTTCCATTGACAGGGTTTGTGTGAGGCCATTGTGGGCCATGGTGCAGGAACATTCTGTGCAGTTAGTGAAGATAGTATTAACCCTTCACACTCAGTAGATCCCAACCTTTATTTGAAAGAGTACGGCAAAAAATAATTTTCCCCAAAAATGACACCTTCGTAGCAAACTGAGATTCTGTCTGAGCATCAGCTGTACATTGTCCTATGGTTTACCATTTATCTAGCAGGAATTGTACCAACTTAGACAGTGTGAGCTCACTTTAACACAAAACCTTTTTCTGTCACAAGATTTCCAAGACCTTAAGAGTAGGGGCCTTATGACTTCATGCACTCTGCAGTTAAGCAGCTTTAAGCATTACTGTTCATATTGTCCTGTTTCCTTGTCAAAAGTCCACTTGCTAATTAATGATAATTAAGGCAATGGTGTTTTATAATTTGGTAGAAAAGTGGAACAGAAAGTAGGACACATATATAATGCTCACAGCTTTCGGGAACCTTTTACTTTTCATTGAAATTTATAAATGACATGAGTGATATGTCCAGCTAAGTGGCTTGTGATTGACTGAAGTGATTCATTGGGATTATAAGAGTTTGCTCTAAGCTTTCTTTTGTAAGGATTGCCAGATTAAAACAGTTATTTGCCAAACATGCAAAATATGGATTTAAGAGCTGCTATACTAAAATCATGACAGCAAAAGATTTACATGGACAAATGCCCACATGTCAGGACCATATTGTCACTTTTTTTTTAAGGTTTCAGGAAATACAAGTTTGCAATATTTTGCCTCCCACCCTGCCCCACCCATCCCACCCACCCCACCCACATATATGAAAGAAAGGCCAAATGGTACCCCGATACCACTTGAGACCAGTGCCATTTCTTTGTGGTAGGAAAACAATATTTACTCTTTGATGAACTGTTCAGCAGTCCTCAACCGACTTGTATCCATGCAATATAAAAAGTATCGGTGCATACACATGATTTTTACATTGTTGTGAGTACATGAATAAGCACACATCTTTTCATGAGAAGAAGCATAAAATTTTTGCATTAATAGCAGCAATTTGTAACTTTTAAAATGTGTGAGTTAATACCTGCACAGTAGCAGTGCATCCAATCTCACAATACAGACCTGTATAAGTACAGGCAAATGTAACAAAGTGTAAGTACAGTAAAAGAACATACTTCAAGTCTGCTACAGTGTAGCTGCTAGAACTGTGAGTACAAGTGCATACTCACTACTTGTCTGCTACGATGTAGCTACTAGAACTGTGAGTACAAGTGCATACTCACTACAAACAAGTCTGCTACAGTTAAACTTACTATTATGTTGCTTTAATATCTCAGTTTTAGTGATTGTGTCAAGATTATTATGGTAGTTTTCTTTGACTGGGTGACACTACAAAATCAGCTCATTACTATTAAATTGACTAAGCTTAGCGGTTAATATCAAAGTATCATAATTACAAGGTGTAAAGGCATGTTCAGCCTGTAAACTGATACAAGGTGTTTCCTTCCAGTCATTTATGAAGGTTGGTACAGGTGAAGTTTATGTGAGAAAATTCAGACAAAGTGTAGTATTTCTTTAGGATAGAGTTGAATAATTTGGGATAAGTTTTGAAATTAAGTAGGTGTAAGAACAAAGTAAGTACTGTATATGAACTTTTCAAGTTCAGTAATAGGCCTACAGTGTGTAGTAGTAGTGATGTGACAAACCTGTATGAAAGAATGCAGGAGATATGGCTGAACTGTGTGGTCAAGAGTTGTCATATTCATAAAATGTGACTGGTTATTTCCATAAAGCTTCTTAGTAGGTTCTGTCACGAATTTATTCTGGGCAGAGGATTATTACTATAATAATCAGAGCATATACAGTATTGTGAAACATTTGAACATTTTTGCAGAAAAGAAATGTTAGTCAGCAGCATGTGGACATTTTAATGGGACTCTGTATTGTATGGGAAAATTGTGAATCTTTATAGTACGGTACATACAGTATGGAGCACTAGTTTCACCTTATTTTGTATTTGTTCAGAGGAGTAAAAACTTTTAAGGCACACTGTAGCCTTTTAGAATGTGCAGAAAATAAAACTATATGAGAGCACGCGTCATGAATATTACAAGTATTGGCTTGCTTTTAAACACCAGTTTAACATTCATAGAATCCCTACTGACTCCAAACATTAACAATTGCATAGACCCCTGCAGAATTCTAACCCCACTTATTAGGCATTTATGTAGACTCCTACTGACCCAAATACATTTGGCATTCACATTTTAACACTGGCCATACAGACTCATTCCATGGCCAATTTACTGGTGAGAATGTTGACGTGCTCCTGTCCTGCAATGTTGTGTGATCAATGTATGGAGTTCACTTCGTTCTTACATTGCAGCATTGTGAGAGATTCTTCTTCTGCCTAATCCCTAATTGAACATGATAATAGCTTGATGGACTTCTGCTGTCAATTGAAAAGGGATTCATGACTGATGTCATTGTTAGAGCCTGATGATAACTTTACGTCAAAAACTGGAAATGAAAGAAATGGTTGGATGTGGCAATGAATTTAAAGAAATATACCGCAAAAGGAAGACATAAAAAAAAAGACCGAAGGAAGATTTGCTCACTACCCAGTGAATATCCATCTTACCTCTACACATGTCAGTGTCATGGTAACCAGACATGTATCCTACCACATCAAACACTAGGATGCAAATTAATGGCAGAATTAGCTAGCAGCATGGTTGCATATTCGCATGCCAGTATTAGAAGATTTGTCAGACATGATTTCATATCTGCTCATCCAGGTAATTATTGGAATACATTTAAAACAACGAGCTGACTTAACTCTAACACCCATAACTTGTGATAGCGTGGTATGTCATTTTTCGGGATGTGGGTGGACGTTGTAGAACATTTATTGGCCGTGAGTCATTGCATTGCATTCTTCAGATATGATGTGCATAGAACACTCATGCCAGTGCAGATGTTCTTGTCCACTCTTTTTTTCTTTGTCCCACCATAGTTCTCCTTCTCATTGTAATTCCCCGAGAACATGCTTTATTGAACACTCCATAAGGCCTGTTGAATTTTGTTACAATTTATGACGTGTCGTCCCACGTTCATTATGATATTACTGTGTAGTCTAGCCAAAAAGAGACGAACACTTACTCCTACAGTGTCTAGCATTCTACTCCCTGTCCTCATCTCGTCCTCTTAGTCATCGCACCCTGTTCATATTTTAGCTCTTTGATAGTTGCAGATACATTTGAGGAGGTTGCCGTATCAGGTGTCAGAATTAAAAGTGTGCCATTGCTCTTCATTGTCATACATGGGCAACATGAAGATGATATGAAAATTGCCCTCGGAGGAGTAATTGCTTGACCAGCATTTGCCAGTGGCGGTCCTCTGCATGTATAAATTATTCCACATACAAGCTGTACATGTACATGCCTTCTTTGTTTCATCTCAGGGTGCTTTGTCTTTCAGTACAGTGTCCTATGTGGAAGATTGTGTGCATTTATGTAGTAGCATACCAATGTGGCATCTATAGTTTTATTAAATCAGTGGGTCGTTTAATCAGCGTATGTTTTATTTGGATGTACAATGTTTGATGTGGAGATGAAATGGTTCTACAGTAGTACAAATGACAGAAAAGAAAAGTGAATATTGGTATCTTTGTAAAATGGAAGAAAATTGGTAAAGAAAATTCAAAATTTATTGAGATGAAGGAAAGTGTAATGTAGCATTTAAAGTTATGGAAATAGTTTTAAAGTTATGAAAAAAGTTGTTAAGATATGAAAATAGTTGTGAATTAAATTATGAAAATAGTTTTGAAATTTTACTTCTGAATGTTGCTATTCAGGTGTTACAGTAAGCTTACATTTGAAAGTTTATTCATAAATTTGATTTGGAAATCAAAAGAATGTTCAGTTGTATGATGTTTATTAGGGTTTAAACATATTATCAATTAAGTCATCCATTGGACTAGTAAATGAAGCTTCTGTTAAGCTGGTAATATTTGATACAATTTAGAAAAAAAAAGTAGTGTTGGTAGGAAGGGGAGGGGTGATAAGGTCCAGTATGCTTGTAGAAAGTATTCACGTAGTTGTAGTAGCTAGCCCTAAATTGAAAGCAATTTTTCTTCTGGAAATAGTTTTTGACAGTCCTTGTGAATTTACTGCAGTACTTTAATTGCTGTTCCTTGCTGCTGTTTGTCACAACACAGTTTCAATTCCAGAACTTGCAATGAAACATTGTAAAGGTGGGGTCATGCTTAATCAGCTGGACTCTCCATGTGGCGCAAAAGGAAAAAAGAAAAAGAAACTGAGGTAAAAAGTGAATGTTGAAAACAAAATGAATCTTCACATTGTTTCTCAGATTGGTATTATTCTTTGTTCATATGGTATGTAGTTGAGTGTTTTAGCTCATCTTTGTGTTTTCTGTAGTGACCATACTGGTATGCAGTTGCAATGGTTGACATTTTGTTTAGGCAGTGTGAAGTTGAAAGGGTGCAGTTGCCTCAGCTAAGCTGCTGTGGCTGCGGCTATGCTACCTTCAGCTACGTACAGTGTGCTAAGCTGCATTTTCTACAACTACAGTATGTTAAGCTGCAGTGGCTGCAGCTCTGCACAAGCTGCAATGGCTGCAGCTATGCTAAGCTGCAGGACTACAGCTACAGTATGCTTTGTTGCAGTACAAATTACAGTAGCAGTCCTTAGTACTATATTGCAATTATTGTAATGTGTAGAATCAAAGCATGAATGCAGCAGCTGCAGCTTGGCTGAGGCAGCTGCAGCTTAGCTATTCTGACTTGGTGCCTTATGGTGAAATCCATCATGATGCTTTTTTATTATAATGTCAACACAGCTTTTTTGTTTAAAACACAACTAATCCCCTTATGTTCATATTGGCATCATCTTTTTATTCCTGAACAATTGTGGCTTTTCCCATACAATATTCACTATTCGTACCCTGGAGTTGTTTTGTGTCCACCTACAGTACAGACTACTATCATATAAAATTGATAATGCCTTCCCTTTGGTGAACATGGCATGTACAATATGATAATTCACAATTTTTTTCATTTAAATTAATTGCCATAGGCTCATGC
>WURT03190679.1:17683-40424 GCA_009936505.3 Holothuria glaberrima
CCCTTTGGTGAACATGGCATGTACAATATGATAATTCACAATTTTTTTCATTTAAATTAATTGCCATAGGCTCATGCCAGTAGACACTAATTATTTTAGTATGAATTCACCATTAACTGACATTGCTTATTCATTGGTTTGTGGCACTGTACAGTAATTTTATACCCAGCCCTTCGTGGGGCAAAAATAAAAAACAAAGAAAAAAAACCAAAAGAAACTATGCCAAGGAAAAGCTCCTAAATTTAAATATTGTAGCCTATATGCTCAAGTCATTTTTCAACATGCCTTTTCGGATTAATTTCATTTTTGAAATGTTATCGTGGCAGTATCTTCTCTTCCTCTATGTTCTTCACATTTTTGCAAGAAAAAAAAAATCAAATTTTGTTTTCATTCAAGATTGATTTCATCTTCACACTCAAATATTTCTTGTTGACATCGGTTGCATATATTCACACCCTACCCCCTTGTCTTTCTGGTGTGATTTCCACAATACGTGATGTTTCACACAGTGGTGTCCCCGTTCATGTCATGTCGTAGATTTGAATGTTGATGAAATCTAAGTTATGTTCACACTATACTCAAGGTTATTCACATTGATGACATGTTTTTCCCTCCTTGCCTTCTTCTGCTTTCGTCATTTTTCGGTAAAGAACTACCTTGAGATTCAGTTCCTTTACTTGCAGAGGGAATGTAGTCTAGGGAGATTGATAAGTACTGTGAAGTACCAGACGGCAATAAATCACTTTTGTCTCTTTTTTTCTTGGTTGGGCATTTGCGTGAGTGCTACGGGATGAATCATTTTCTAAATCTACCTTGCAGGATTATCTAATGATCTTGATTAAAGATGTGATGAAACCAAAGATGTAGTCTTTGTGTCTCATCTGTTAAACTTCAGGCAATGGAAGGGAATGTGTCGAAACTATTGCTCGGTTGTGGACAGAATACCCTTCCCCTTCACCTCCCCCAAAGCTTACTACTCTGGGCATAAAATAAGAACTGACTTTTTCACTTTCCCTGGAACACAATTTCACAGTGATCCCTTACAGCTCCACACAATCATAAATAGCAGAAATATTGTGAAATTTGCCTCATGGCTCTTGATATGGCATGTAAGTATTGAAATTATTAGAGTTTTATGAAAAAATGAAAAATATAAAAGATCCATGAAAGGGTGAAGAGATGCCCGTGCTACCCCTCACAAAAAAAAGAAAAGCACTGTGGCGAAATAAACTACAGTATAAAGAGTTCCTGTAAACGGTAAATTACATCATTGGCAAATCACTACTTTTCATAAATAACTGTGCATCAGAATAAAAAGTAAAACTCTGTGGTGTAAAGAAATGTTCTAAAAAAAAAAAAAAAAAAAGGAAAAAAAAACAACTGAAAGAAGAAAGAAAGTTGGAAATCACCAAAAATTATGCTTCCACGTAAAAAAGGTGAGGGGAGTAAATGGAGAAATCTTACACACAAATGTGAAGGAACACTTCCAATAAACACACTTGTGTGGTAGGCCTTACACTTGTTTTTATCTGATTGATGAATGAAACCAAAACGAAGGAAAGAAAAACGTATGAAGTTTAAAGGGGGAGCAGATGCCCCAAATTTGTTTTTAAAATATGCTTAATCTTTGAAATATCCTTTAAATTGCTCCCAAATATTTTTTGTTCAGTGTCTACATGAAAACATTGAAAATTGAAGGTAAACCAAGGAATTATTCTGCATGAATGTAACAAATATTGCAAGTAACAAAAATATTGTCACATGATGGAAAGGGACCATCCCTGAATTAGGATGATGGGGTACACTTGTACAAATATTTTAGGTGGGGAGGGGGGGGGGGAAGAACTGCATTTTCCCATTAAGTAAAAAGGACATGACACTTGTCCTTTGTAGATCACATATTTAATATGCAATCAGAAAACAAAAAAGGATGAAGGAGGAATGTGACCTTTCCGTAGAGGGAAAACTTTCCACTTTAGTTTTAACAAAGGAACATGCTATATGTTTATGTGTATTCTAAATCTTGCTTACAGAGTGTCTAAGTACTGCACTTAAACCACTCAAAGTAATCATCACTGTCTTCAAAACATTTTACAGCCATGTCATATGCACTCTGTGAAAAACTGAAAGCTTGAAATGATAACTAACCCACTGGCTATTATTATGCATGTAAAGAAGCACCCATTTCATAGATATTATTGTACTGATTTCCTGTAATTCCTTTAGGCCACACACAAGATGCAACCAGTCCTTCCCTTCCCCCCCCTCTCCAAAAAGAATGTCTTGAACTTTCCTTGTACCACAAATAGCCAGAGAGTTTCAGACAATTTCCCGAACTTCTCATTTGCTTCCCATTTGTCACACGTACCTGGAGAATTGAGAGGAAATAGGTATGGCATTCCATTTACTCTGTGCTGAAGTACTAACTAAATTTGCACAGCAGAGCTCGGCAGTAGAGGGTTGGCTCATGTTGTTGTTTATATTTAGAATGCTGAACCCCATGACCTGAATGACAAGTTGGAGTGCGACCGTCTGATCCAATAAGGTACATTTTGAAGTAGATCGGAATAATTTTAATGCTTCTGGAAAGTGCAATGTGCCAATCATGGGAGGGGAGAGGGGTAATCTTGTGGCTGACTTTAATATTGAGAAGATAAAAAGGATTGTAATACAAGACAGGTCCTCTTTGTGAAAAGGTTTTAAACAAGGGGAGAAGCTTGACTTTTTGAGGGGGTTGAGGCATATAAAACCTGATAAATAATTAGGGGGAGAGGTATAACTTTGCTGCAAAATAAACGGACAAGCAGGATAGTTACAGAGATACATGCTGCTGAAATTTTAGATGTGTTTGACAGCTTTGAGGAAATTTCATGAGGACTTTGAAGTAGAAATGGTGGCCACTTATGTGTCAAGTGGGCACCTAGTCTTTTAGGTCATTGCACTTTAAAATAACAGTTTAAACTGATGGCTGAACAAAAGATGCATATCAGAGAGATAAAATCCTAGTTGAGGCTGGAGATGCCAAAATCCTTTCTACAAGGTTCTCAGTCTTTCAGTAATCTTGGGGTTTAGTTTCATCCTGGCAATGCCAAGTTATGTGAATGAGTTTAAATGTTTAGATTGTTTACTTAGGCACTTTGAGGTACTGGCAAGGAGAGGGCTGAATTATTGCAAGTTCAGATGAGCTTGTCCATACAGGCTAATTCCAAATCACCTTTTCCCAGGTTATGTTCTATCTTAGTGAAGTGAATGAGGGAGTATTTTAAGAGGGATGTTGGGACTTAGGATCCCCTCTCCCCCCTCCTCCCATAAAGAAAAAATAAAATTAGTAAGATATAAAATCATGTTCTGTTGATGTGCTCATGATTATTACAGTAATCATTAGCGGTAGAAAGCTGGACAGATAATTAATATATAAATTTTGGTGTGGGGTAATATTTTTAATTATTGTCATGTGTTGTTGAAATTTACCTAAAAATGTTGATAATATCCAACAGCTTTTTCCCTTATGAATATATTTCATACAATTGTATGTTATTCTCTCATATCTGAGTGTACAGTAGGTCCCAATATTTCACAATGTTATAAAAGGTTTGGTAGTGCAGTAGTACACAGTAATAGCTTTAGTGTATAGTAGGCTGTATATTTCAGTTATATTAGTATTGGATCAGCATGCACTAATACAGGTATGGGACATTTTAATATATGGCTAATTTGTAAAATGGGTTCAACACTGATAAGGCTGGAGTATATTCAGGTAGATAATGGTAGAGGGACCACCACTTTGGAAACTTGTGTGAAGTGTGTAGACTTGTAGAAAGTGAAATGAGTATAGTCCTCAGCTAAACTAGTTATTTTGTTAAATTGCATTTGATATAAAATTATGTTCAAATGAGGTGATGTTGATGTGCCAAGCTGTGTTAAATTGCGTCATTTGTTGATACAGTTGGAAGTGTACTTAATGCAACTGAAATGATCCATAACATCATTTTTTGCAGCCTTAAAGGAGATATGGGATCTCCTCGAACTAGGGAGTTGCTAGCCACTCCCTGCCTAAACATATTAGGAATAGCCTCATAGTTCTAAATGCAGTTGAAGACTTCACTTTTGAGTGACATTCATGCAAACATTTAAAGCTGCACTCTGGTTGGTCAATGATGGCTTGTACAGTCAATACGTTCCCAATTAAACTACACTTAGTCACTGTGTGTCAATGTACTGTATGGCCTAAAGCAAATTAAGATCACTGCAGGCTAGGTATTGTTCCTCTGTTTTTGGTGGTGTAGTAGAACAGCTTGTGCCTGTTGTTTATAAAAATTGGAGAAGCTAAAAGAAAACTTTGTAGAGAGAATTTTGCTGTCTGGTAGTGAGATTAGAGAGCCTTAAGTTCTCTAAAAGGTGATGGTTAAAAGTCACCACATACTGTACCTCAGGCAGTGGTACCCCTAAATGTAGAGGAAGGCTATGGAATTGTTTCCTTTTGTTAGAGAGTGGTCCCATGCCCTGGGAAGGGTTTGTGAAACATTACCTGCAGTAATAGTGTGCTTGTGAGCATACATAGTTAGTGTGAACTTCATGCTGCACCTAGTACCCCTGTGCCAAGGAAAAAGGGTAGCAGAGGCAGAGGTACTGTATGGGGATGGTGAGTATATTCCCTGCCTCTGATGCCTGCACCCAACCAACTACCCTCTCCATCTATCCTACCATCCTGCATCCTCTTTATTCAGTCTTCCATTCATGTGAGTTTGAGAGAATAATATAAAAATTATGTTTTGATCTCATTGTCATCCAAAGTTGTTCTCTTAAATTGATGGTCCCTCAAATGTCATCTGCTTGACAATGCACTGTTATTTTGAAGTTATGTCATTAAGGGTAGCACACATAGCATTTTAATTGTTCCTTGGTATAGTGGGCAACATGGGAAGATCTGGTTTGAAATATGAGTTGAAATTTACAGCAGCATGAATCTGCAATTAGTCTCTCACAATCCTGTTAGGAAATTATTACAATTTTTGAAGGGGGGGGGGGATGGTCAAAAGGATCAGTTGTTGTCACAAATGGCTATAGATGCATTGGGATACATCTTCTTCCACCAAGAAAATTTCAAAACCTAAGGACGTTGAAGAAATGTTGGTTGCTCAAAGCATGGAAGGCCCTTAGATTCATGCCCGTATGGGTTGTATTGCTGATTACAATTTTCAGTTATGTTGAAAGACTGGTGTGACCACCTCAGTGAAGTCTTCTTGTAGAGAATCCATCTTATCAATTGACCTGGATGTATGCTATCTTATTTTTAAGGGTGCTGTCACTTGAACTCATTTCCTTGTCATCGTTCCATTTGTAGACTTGACTGCTCAGTTTGTTGTCCTTTTGAACATGTCTGCTTACAATGATTGATCATCTGCAGAGGACATCTTATTTCTAGAATTTGTCTCTTCCCCCCTCTGTGGCTATAGGACACAATCTATACTGATGCTTTACCAATACACTTATCATGCCTTTCCTCTAGATTTTAGTACCTCCTTCATGTATGCTTTTTCTGCATTATCATGTGATGGTCTATACCCTCCATCCTCCAATATAACCATCATCTCAGCATCCCTATCTTCCAACCTCCCATCTTGAATAAGTCATCCAGAAATTGACCATCAATAGTTTGTCCAACCAGTTCCCCTCTATATTCTGAAACAGTTCATACAATGCATTTTCCCCCCCAGTACGTGAAGCGCACCCCACAGCATTAAAACATTGGCAAAGATCGATTGATTGACATTCTGTGTTTATTCTTCTTTATTTCATTGCCCTGCCCTGCAAGTCTTGTTAAATTACTTAACTTACTCTTTATTCCATTTGGCATTCGTCCATCCTACCCACTGTGCGCTAATGAAGTCTTCTTAGGACACGATGTAAATGTCAACGCTCTTGCATGCAAACACTTTTGCAATACTGCCCTCTATGGAGGCCATTCCTGGGATTGACTTAGTGCCATGGCCGTCACCTCACTCAGTGGAGCCTTCCTTTTTTGTTGTATCATGTGTCACTAGTTGGATCACATGATGAATGACCCGTAAGTAGAGAGGCTGTCACTTAATTCCAACCGTAGGCTCAACAGAGACGTATTCCACAGTTACGGTTACAGTTGATGTGGGGCCCAGATGCAGGGCTCCGCCTGGCCACACCTACTAAATCTGATCAGAATTGTGATTGCATCTGCTTAAAATCTTCAGTCCGATTGTCCAGTCTTCTGAGCAAGTGAAGTGGACAGAATGCTAATTTGTGTGGCCATTACTAGGTCTGTTATGAATTGCAGTTGAGCAACAGGCCTGTCGTTATGAACTTTACCACATCTGTTGTAAAAGGAAGGTATTAATTCTGGTCAAAAGGGACCGTAGCAAGCACTAAAAGCTACATAAAAGGAATGCAAAAAGAAAGAAAAAAGGAAAAGCTGTCAATTATTGAGTACCCCTAAAAAAGATCTACAGTAGTACAAATTTACGTCAGGTCTTCGGTGATGGAATAAGTTTAATTTGATCTGTGCCTTGTGTACTTGCTAATTTGATTAAAACTTGACCCAAGGGTGTAGTAATGTACCACTGTAGGCAGTGGTGTCATGAGAACTTTAATGTCTAGACAATTAGTGGTTTGAATGACCAAGTTACATGGGAGGCCAGTAGGGGTTAAGCAGGGTCATCAGACCCCAAAGACCCAATAGTATCTCTCCTCCAACTGAAGTTATAAAGTATTGTTCATTTTGTGTGGACCCATAGGCTTCATGCTAATTAAACAAAAGATAGTTTATTGCTGATTGGTTAAAATGTTGGTAGGCATTCAGAAAGAGAGATGGGGAATGAGGCAGAAATGGTGTATGTATGGTCTTGTATAATATGAAACCTTGGGGGAAATATGGGATGGGGAAGGGGAACAAAGGGGAAAATAAATGACTGAACACAGTTTTCAGGACTGGACTTTGAAATGAATGTGGAAAAATATTTTAACTGGCAGTTTATGCATGCACTTTTCAGTGGTAGTTTGTATGGACTGAGTACCTTTGTGTCATAGAAAGTTCCATTTAACCCTTTTACCACTGAAGGGGGCCTATCCCTCCATACTGAGCCATATATTAAAGAAAATCAATATTTAGGCCTGTTCTAAACTTCTCTATTTTTCTTCTGACATTGGCATGACAATGGCGGTTAAAAACTTCATTACACACCTATTCCATCCCCAAAACACGATTAAACATGTAGGTTTATACGACACTATTCCAGAACGCAAAACGAAACCCTAGGTATATAACAATGGTAAATTTGGGTTTTGCAGCGAAACCATACGTAGCAAAAGGGTTAATATTAAAGTCCAGTCATAAGTGCCTAATATTCACCATTGAATGCCTTTATACACTTGGAGCTTATTGTGGGACTTGTATTTATAGGTTTGTTCAGCTGACTGCCTGTTTTAATGTCATCTGATTTGAAGACTGTCTTCCCTTTGCATCGATAGAATTAAGGTCATACCAAATAAATTCTTAACTTTTAAAATCATTGAACACCATGTCTGAGTGTGACATACTGCTCTGTATGTGGGATATTAGCGTATCATTCTTCTCCTTTTACTTGAAGCATTCCAAGCAACATTTTACGAGTTTCAAAAGCAGGAGAGGTCCTTCAAAACAAACAAGAATCTAAAGTACCACTCACCAGTGAAGGTATCAAGCCCAAAGAGGTTTCACTTTAATGTTCTCTTCAATTGATTTCTCACAAATTGAGTACTATAGCTAGTAGGAGGGCTGTAAATTAAAAAAAAAAAAAAAAAAAAAAGGAAGAATTTTTTTATATCATTTGGAGACAATGTGTTCTCTATTTGAGCTTCTTTTTTAGGGAATATAAAAAGTAGTCCAGTGCTACACTTACATGCATGTTTTTCATGAGGAGGCCACCTGTATATCATGCACATGTAATTCTTCCTCCCTTTTGAGTTTATGCTAAAGCTATCATCATGGCATGTGATGTATACCAAGAGGGTCGGAAAGGGATTTCTGCATGCTTGTTGGCTGTAATCCACGGGTTAAAGGTTGTTGTGTCCGTCTTTAATGATATTTTAATTTTCGTTAGCAAGACTGCCATCTTGACCTACAGTATACATTGTAGGAACTGATCATTGCTGATTGTAATTTTACATTAAAGACTGGGGCATTGAGTTTTATAGTTTTGTGTGGTGTTTATTGATATATCTGCAATTTTGGGCACCTCATGGTAGTCAGCAGTAGAGTGTTTGCATTAACTTTTGAAGTTCGTGCATAGTAGGTGACCAAATTTATGCCATTTGAGGCCCGGTTTTAACTTAAATAAGCTCCAGCATCTTTCATACATGTATAGGCTGTATAATAAAAAAGTGTTCAGTGTTCTGGAGGTGTTCCATTCAGTGCAGGACTAGTTATGTATGCAATTATGAATGGTATGCTGTGCATCTATTTAAGAGAATGATGATAATAAAATAAAATTGACTTAAAGGGCAAATTCTGTCATCCCAGACAGTTCCAGTTCTCCCAACTGTGCAACTTGTAGCTCCTCCCATACCTGTATAAAGCTCCTCCTAGTGCAGATAAAAACCTATTTTATTACTTCAAGGCCATGTCTTGGTGAGCATACAAGGCTATAATGTGTAATCTGAGCACTCAGTTGTGTAGAATGTGAGCTACTCCTCAACTTTTGAATTTTTAAACTTTGCTGTCAATCAAAGAGCATTCACCAGCTGAGAATTTTGATACCCCCACACTAAAAATATACTTTGGGGTGACGAGTGTATGGCTACTTTACCCTTCACACCTCACTGTGCAAAACCAGACAATCTACCGTTTGGACATATACCACTCACCCTACTTTATTCTTTGGACAAACACTGCAGACACCTGGTCCTTTTGGACATGTATCTGCAGGCACTTGACACAGGAAGTGATGTGCTTTTAACAATCACCAGACATCCTTTGGACAGACACCAGATATTCTGTCCTTCAGAAAGTTACCTGCAAACAGTGTATTCTTTGGACAGACACTAGACCCAGTTAACTTTAGATATACACCAGACATTTTATCCATTGTATGAGCATCATACACACTGTCTTCTGAACATACCGCCAGATACCTTTCCATATGGAAAAATACTAGACACCCATTCTTTGGACAAATGCCAGACACCCCAAGGAAAATTATCTAGAAGGAAATTATAGGGGGAGGGGGAGGGATAGAGTTGCAGGGTCAAGAGTTCACTCATGGTATCTCATACTTACACAATATGTTATTTACTATTCCTTGTATCTACATCACCCCTGGTCAGCAAAAGAGGATGAGGGAGGCCACCCTCTACCGGAGGATGCCCTCGTCCACTGTGCTATTGGTTTACCAGGGTCTCATTGTGGGTAAGTGGGGATTACATGTGTAATTAGGATGTAAGTATGGGGCCTTGTAGATTCCCAAACCAGGGAGCTTTGGAGAAACTACTGTATGATGAATATGTTATACTCATTAGTAATGGTGTGTCAAATACAGCATTGTACCAATGACAGTCACCTTTAAATCTGACTTTATTTGGAACTTTATTTCGATGCACTGGAGATTTCTTCCTGAGAGAAGGATGACAGTGAAATTTTTATTGCTTTTTAAATCCTGCCATGAAATACTGACAATGTTTTGGTTGGTTTAGAAAAACCATTAAGTATTAACTGTAGTTTGTCTGGATAACTAGAAGTCCATATTGCTTTGTATGGTGATGTTAAATAATTTGTGTATACATTTATAAATGTCAAGGCTCTTGGTATTAAAGCCACTTGAATTGAAAGGGGAATGCACTGAGGTTTAATGGACAAATCCATGTCTTGAAATTCAAAGTTTTCTTATAAGACTGAGTCCTTCTTAAAATTCAATCAGGATTTTGTAAAAGTGTTTTTGAAGCAGAAATTTTTCATGTAATATTTCAAAACTTGTTGGATCTAAGGTACTGTCATATTTGAAAGAACTTAGGAATCTGAGGTAAAGTTGCTGCATTTTTATGCAGTTGTAAAGAGTTAACTAAGATAAACCAAAAACCTTTTTTTTTCAATATGGGATCTACTGTACAGGTCTTTGATGAATTTTCATAGCATTAAAAATCCTGTGATGATTGGGGCAGTATTAGTTGCATATGTTAACCAGATTTCGTCTGGACACTAAGGAGTTTTTTTTTTACTTTTTACCGTTTTATGGTATTAGTATGGATCACACATGCGCACATGCTATTAGTACAAAGCTGAATAACAGAAGAATGGCCTAGGCTGATTTCTCAGGGGTACACAAAAGTAGGAACGTAGTTGACAAAATCATGACAGGCGTCGGGGAGCCGCACTTTCACTTGCTCCCCAGGGTGCCCCTGTTTTAAAGAGGCTTTATGGGGAACGGAAACTTGTGCTGTCTTGAGATTATGAAATGGCGTATTTTGGTTTCTGCAAGGCTGTTTTGTAACTTTTGTTACAAATAAATTGTACTAAATTTTTAGATGTAAAGCCAGGTTTTTTTCACATGTAGGTCTTATTGTATTGTTAATGTACAAAAGCTACTGATTTATGGAAAACATGGTTCTTTTATGAACCTCAAGTCTTAAAATGCAATGTACAGCTAAATAACTTTATATAAGTTCTGTCTGTATGTTAAATCTTTTTAATTGGCCTCTTATGAGGGTAGTCATAGGTTAATACAGAAATGTGAATCTTTTTGTCAGTCTAATGGCCTTAGAGAGCTCTTTCAAATATCTTCTTACTGCTGGCCATTTCATTGGATTGTTTTAATTTTTACCCATTTCTATCCTAAAATTTTTCCTTTTATTTTTCATCAATAAACATGAACTCGTGCTAGATGCTAATATATCACAAATCCAACACTAAGGGGTATGCAGCTGCTGTTAGGTATTTCAATGTTTTTAGTGTACAAGGTTTCTGTCCAGGGTTATAATGTCCTATATACATATCTGCATTTTAGGTTTGCATGATAGGGTCATTACCCCGAAACTGATGATATTTGCGAAAACTTTAGACCAATGAACCATCTTGTGTTAAAGGGCCCAGTACCCCTGCGTATAGAATGACACAGTTTATTTGGGAGGCAGTGTGTTGAGGATTGGCTGTGGGAAGAAAAAATGTATAATATGTTATTAGTTATGGATATTATAATAGGAGAAAATTGTACATTTTGAAAATGGACCAGCTTTGAAGATATTAGCCAACATATAACTTAAAGATTATGTGTGTACATCTTTATGCTTAATGGTTTAATGGTACTTGTAGTGCAGCCCCATATAAAGTTAACTAACATAGAGTAGGTATGGCTCAATCATCTGTTGTGAAACTTTTTAGGTACATCCTCAAGCATTGAGAATTGACTGTACAGTTAGTCCTCTCATCCTCTTGCACTTTATACTATTCCTGCATCCTCTTGTGCCTTCCTCAAAAGAAGAAAAAAAAAAAAAAAAAAAAAAACCGAAAACCCAAATCAACCACTGCTTCCTGGAACATTTGACCTACTGTAGGTGATTGTATGGTACTGTACACCATATAACACTTTACCAATATCCAAACAGGTTTTTGGCTTTATAGACCTATGGATCTACTGTACCTGATTTAGGCAGAGCCTAGTGTACAGCCAGCAACTACATAGTTAGAACATGTACTGCACTTAACTGGCATCTTGTACCTGAAGGCAAGGAGGGCAGCAAACTGGCTAGCTGGGACAAGTAGGCTATGTCAGATATTACAGTATACCATGACAGTATGTTGGGACAGGTTGTTTAGCAGGTCACTGACTTGTGCATCTGTTTGCTTCTGCTGGAATTCTTGACTGTGGAGAGGATAATAATCCTCCTACTTTTTGCATATCCCACAATTGACTTTACACTTTCACACAGTAAGTTTTGTACAAAGGCCCTGCAGTGTATCTACCTCCACTGTTTGACACATGCAGTATCTCTGCCAATTTTGGCTATTTTGAACACCTACCAGAAATAGAATACTAGCTGGTAAAAAACAGCCAGTCAAAACTGGTATCTGTTGTAGTGCAACTGTAATGTAGATTATAGCTACACTGCATTCTACAGCTTTAAACAGCTACTGTAGCTAGCACAGCAGTGACGATAGCAAATCTTTAGCTATGATAGGTATAGCTCCACAGTTACGTGTAGCTGAGACATCCAGATGCTAGCATAAATATTTTGCGCAAAGGTTGTGATGAGGCAGTTGTGTGAAACTGTGACAAAGTTCATATGGTATGCCACATGCTCTGAAAAGTAAAGTATCAGACAAAGAAGACATTTCTTGGATATACTTGAAAGTATGTAACTGCCATATAGTGGACATCTAGCAGCAGCCAGTTCCAGCAGCTATCAAGCACAGGATGCAGAAAAAATGTTCCTCACATCTGCATTAATAAATATGCAAAAAATTCTCCTGTTACAGTAAATTTGTAAAGGTACAGTACAGGGATAGAGAAACTTTAGCCGTATGCATAATTTCAAGTTTACAGTCTTAAGGTTAGCTTGCTTAGATTTTTGGAAAAGACGGTCTGTAATCTTTCAACTGTATATATAGTAAGAATTTTTTGTGATGAACAAATTCATAGTTGCCTATTCTGGAATGAAGGAGTACTGCATAAACTACTGTATGCATGAAAATCATCATTTTTAGTGTAGAATACCAAACTGTCCTACATGGAATACCATATTGCATCTTATTAGATTAAATTTGGCTTAAGATCAGGCTGGAGTGTTTAAATTCAAAAGATTTTGGGAATGATGTACCATTCGTAAGATTGTGGCCATCAATGTGTTCAAACGAGTACATTTAACTTTTAATGACTGGGTGGATGAGGGTTGTAGGTGTTGGTGAAGCATTTCAGAGGTTACGATACTCCGGAGACCTCTTAGCATGAGTAGAATCCATTACAACTACCTATCTAAATATACTGACCTCTTAGGAACTTGGAAAAGATGATTTTTATTTTGGGGTTAGTAGAGTTATGGTGCAACCTGTATTTATATCAGTAACATATGAATCCTGAAGAGAATACATGGAGCCTAGAGCAAGAGAGGCATCTACATCAACTGTAATTAACTCTGTCAGAGAGAGCCGACATAAAAAAGGTTAGGTCAAGGTGGTCGGTGAGATTTATCTAACACATGTACAATTTGAAACATTCTCTTTGCTTTACCACTCCAGTTGACCTTAGGATGTAGCTTGAGAAAGGTGTCGTTAAAACCTGAAATGCTTCGCTAACCTTTGGAGATGGCACGTGATCGAGCCATGTGGAATTGTGGAATTGCAAATAGATGTTCTGACTGCTGTGCGCTCATTGGATTTTGAACTACACTGATTGACCTTTTGTAAAGTACAGTAACTCCAGAACTTATGTTACCAACATGTTTGGAAATAAAGATACCAGTAGTATTTGAAACAAAAGGACAATAGGAATTTATTATACAGGGATGATCAAAAGAGAGGATGTACAGCAGGGTTGATAAAAATAAAACAGAATGGGAGAGATAAAATGAAAGAGGGAGTGACATAAATGTGAAGATGGATAGAGAAAGGGGACTTGTAGATGGAAAAAGTTGCTAAAAATAGGAAGGAATTATTTAAGATTTTATTTGATGGTCTACATGGTGGGCTAAAATTGAATCAGAGGTGTGTGCGTGTGGGGGGGGGGGGGAAGAGGTTATCAAATGGAAAGGAATTATAACAAAGGCCTAGTCAATATATGATGAAATAACTTTACTAATGGGGAATCACGAGACTTTGCAAAAAAGCAGGAAAATAGGAACATGAAAAGGTAAATAGAAGACAGTTTCAATTAAAATATCCACAATACAAGGATCATAAAAATTTTTTCTCTATTTTATCTTTTTTGTATTCTACTATTTTTTTTAAAGAAGATCCTCCAAACAGTTTGCGACATTTTCATTGTTGGAATACTATAAGAATCTCAAATTTTTTAAAACCTCTGCCCAGAAAATTTATGAACAATTTAACTTTCAAAGAAAATGTGCCCTGCAGTAGACACTTCTTGTATCACTGCACAGCATGCAGTGTTCTTGAATTGATCATGTACGATAAAAGTCGTTTGCAAAGATGTCTACGCAGATCTATGAAGACCTGGAATACAACACCAATAGCTCCGGTTCCCCTCAGACGACGATCTGGCCATTAATAGAACAAACTGTGACACCGTGGTGATGAGTCAACGTCATTCTAATCACAACATTCATGATTGGCTTAAGCACTTGATGCGTGTGTGGGGGATGAAGTTGCTTGTAGCGAACGAGGTGATTGTAGTGATATAACATGAATGTTCACCTTTGAATACAAGCAGTGGTGGACAACATTTATTGTCGAGGGGAGTCAAATGTCGGCATATAGTGCTGTGTGTATGACAGTGCATGAGCGTCAGACTAGCTTTTTTAATGCGGTGTTTAGTACTAACATTGCAAGCATTTTAGGATTGATGAAGTGGGTGTATTGTGTTGTATGAGTATGTCTCATGCATCCATTTAACTTAGGGGATGATTATAAATTGTGAAAGATGTGGGTAAAATTGATAATTTATAAAAATAATGAAATAATGTTTTCAATTCTGAAGGGGGATGATTATATTGTATGGTTGAATTGTGCAGTGGGGGTCATATAAGGTTTGTTGTTAAAATCTCTATTACTATTATTACCATTGAATATTTATATAGCCATCACTTATACCTGGGGATAATCAATAATGCTTTATAACGTGCCTCGAACGTGTTTAAATTTGTCGTCCATTGTGCTACTTCAGCGCTTTTCATATTGTCTCAAAACAGCCACGGGGCATAAATATACAAAGTAAGTAGGACTGGATGGCATGGCAACATGAATGCCATATACTGCTCTCTGTATATGGAATATTTTTTTATTTCCCATACAACAAATGGAAAGATGTTTTATTGTTTTACATGCATCTGAAGTGGTAATCTTTGTTTAGGTTAAAGTCCTTTTATATTCGAGGTGGTATAATGACAAGCTTGTGAGGGCTTGGACATGGACAGGGTTTCCAGCCAACCTGGAAATCAGGGAAAACCTGGAAAATGATGACTTCTTTTTCCAGTCAGGGAAAAGTTAGGGAATTTAAGAACAGTTCCTCAAATCAGGGAACAATCAGTGAATTTTGTTTGGTCAGACTTTCTCAGCTTACCTGCTAATGTGCCTTCAGTATGATAAACCCACACATTCTATTGGCTTTGTATGGCCACATATTGCTATGCTAAAATTTCCAAGTTAATACTGTTAAAAAATGTTCCAGTTACTGTTGAAAAATATTCCAAATACTGTTGGCAAAATTAGTGTTGAGCTGATTATCGGTTGGTGTTATCCGTATCGGCCAATAATGGCTTTATCGGTTGGATATTGGTATCGGCTAAATCAGCAGTTGCCGCCGATAAGGGCAACCTATATTCTAAACTCCCCTCGCATTACTGCCAATTTTTTGAGAAAGTACTGTATGGGTAGTCTATGTACAAAATTGTGATGTGCAACGATCCATTCCGCCATTAGGCCTTAGCCTTAATATTAGGAAACCATGCCAGAGGAGAAGTCGTGATCACTAGTGTTTTCAAAAGCAGGCATCGCGTGATCTTTTACAGGTGCAAGTCATTTCTGGAACTTGCGTAGTCTACACTGTTCATCATATGTATATCATTTCCAATGTTAGGCCTACCATGTAGTGAAGAGTTCCCGCCAATTTGTTGTTTGCGCACTTCACACAGAAACTTTAAAAAATCTCCCGCCAAAAACTTAAGTTTAATTTTGAAAGATTCCCTGAAGAAATCAAAATTACTTTTGCTCCAAATGACTAAATCTTTCGACTTGCTTTATTAAAACTTTTCCGGGGTCCACTTGGACGTTCAGTATGTTGCTCACATGCCTCGCGCAAAATAGCCATGCCTGTATCGGGCCGATATTAAGTTTGACTTATCGGTTATCGGCAAGTTCCGATATCACTGTTATCGGCTCAACTCTAGGCAAAATGTTCCAACTATTGCTGCAAAAGCAAAAAATAAAAATCAATAAAAAGGTGAGGAAAGGATTTGCTGTGAGGGGAGAAAGGATCCCGTCATTTTAAAATTACATAAATATAATTGCATGTTTATGTCTCAGGGCCTGTAATTGCTCTCTACTGAAGATGTTTAAAGCAAGAAATAGGTCAAAATGATGATCCTGGAAGGCTGAAATTTTTAACTTTCATCAGGGAAAAGTCAGGGAAAAATCAGGGAATTTTGTTCCCATAAAATGCTGGGAACCCTGATGGACATTGGCCTGCTGTTCAGAGTACAATGTGCTTGCAAAGGATTCATATGGATTTGATGCTGGTTTCTTATTTCTCTCCTTCTTGCCTCTTACATAACATACCAGTTCACCGCTCTCCTATGCTAGTAGCCATCTTGCAAAGTTTATAGCACAGATGGTCAAAGCCATCTCCTTGTAACAGGTTGGCAAGGAAGTTGGGAAGGATGGGAGAAGGGGGGGGGCAGGGCTTTTTGGTTATGACATCCCCTGTTGCCCTTTTACATACTCAACCATATTATTTAATAGTGTAAGGAATAAGATGACTTTGTGTAAATAGGAGGTACAGTAAGTGTTGGGGCTCATCGAATCCTAAACTAGGAAGATGTACAGATTTTTAAGAAGTTCTAACATTTCCCTATAACAGTACCTTGTTACAGGAAACTCATGCTGTCTGTATGACTGTGTGCTAATAATATGGACTATATATTCCTATACTTGTGTGACATCGTTATGCTAGTTTTTTGACAGTACATGTAAAAAATATACGTATCATTACAGGGGTACGAAAAGGGGAGAGGGTAAACTGAGTGTTTTGAATTAAAAGGGGGGAGATGTAACCCATCATTTACTTGCTTGGATTTTTAAGTAGCTATAAAATTAAATTTTTACAGGGTTCACTCATTTTGGTTGCCTCAAGTTGAAAAATTGAGGTCCATACACCTTTTGATCCTCACAATTTTGAACTCTTTGGAAGTCTTTGGAGGATACACTGTGAATGAAAACTGCATGTGTATGAAGAACTTCATAATATTAGAAGGAAAAAAAGCAAACATTTAGTAGAAAACAAAGGTTTTATAAAATGTGTTGGTCCTGCTAATGGCATGTCTCCCACTCTGCTTTTGTCTCAAGCTGTCTTCAATCTTACTTTGAATAGTGCACCTCCTAAGCAGTTTATTCCCTTTGACATTTAAAGCTCCTTTATCAACCAGTTGTCAGTTTGAAGTAGAATTTGGCCAATTCAAACTACTTCATTTATTGATTCTAATTAAACAATTTTCATGGTTAAAAAGTTTTCAGTTGCAATATACTTTAAGTTGAAATATTTACCTGATATTTTTCTTGAGTGATGAACCTCTAAATGAAAAAGTTAAACTGCCTGAATTTTGTGTCTCCATGGCTCTGTCAGTTTGACACGCACTGATCATTTTAGGAGATACATTTTCACCCACAGCCTGTATCCCTCTGCCCTGGTAGTTATAAAGCAGTGAAGCTAAAAATTGATTTACTTCTGGCAGGGTGATTTGTGACTATAAATTGTACGCCGCCTGATCTGGGACGTTTTTCCCTCGATATGGGAGTCCTAATTCATTTTACACCTTCCAGCTATCATGAAAGTTTAAAATGTTGTAAAGTGGGATCTGTACTTAGTGGAAAGATGGTTCATTCCGAAATTGAGTGTGACGACTGGACTGGTCTGTTGTTGAATTTTTAGCGTTGGTCAAAATTTTAATATCCTGTGAATAACTCCTCCAGGCTTTGTGTTGGTACATAACGCTGGAGTTTTATGAAGTCTCTCCATCACAAGAATGCCTACCATGTTATTGAGGTGAACTTTTCAATATTTTGGGGTTATTTTTAACCTTTCTCTCAGTTTGTTGTTAGTTTACAGCAGGTGAATTTTTGTTGATCAAGCTTTTGTCATTCTGCAGGCAATCTTTTGTTTTTCTGTTATACTGTACATTCTACGCGGGTTTTCTTTAATACAGGGGTTACGTCCTCTGTAGATCACGGTGAAAATTAAAACCTTCACTTACCTCTATATGTCCCTCTTATAATGTCCTGTTTACATTTGTAACCTTATACTGGTAGTAAACCATGCAAAAGATGACAGTAGTAGCATATAGTACTTAATGTCCAGTGCATGCCCTTCACCCCAGAAGTCAGAGCCCCATGTACAAGTTTTCTTTTGCTGTGTCAACTAGACAATGCAGTTTAGAGCTTTAAACTCTTTTTCCTTTGGACATATTTCAAAAGTTTTGTGGATTTTTGCAGCAATTCTGGTCACTGTCACAAATTTGGTGTTGAATAGTTTCTATGGCAAGTTGAAATTTAATCACTTACAAAGTGAAACTTTATTTTCAACATAAAACGGGAGTGACATGGTACCGAACAAGTATAAACATGAAATTCTCATGAAGGACAACAAGATGAGTTACAGAAATATAACCAACTTTTGTTAGAATTATAGGCAGTGGACTGTAGCATATCTTTCACAAATGTTCAGATATTAAATATCCTTTATGGCTTAGTGTTTGGATTGATTATTGACACAGCCATAACACAAAGTCATTTCAATAACTCTACAAATATACTGCATCTAAAGTACAATAACTTTGCTATTCAATGTTTTAGGAATTTGTATCATGGTGTATGGTATAGGACCCCCTCTTTTTACAGTATCCCTTGTTTCAGTTGAATTTTCTGTGACCTAACCTTGAAAATTCATTTAATTTTTCTAAAAGTACTCAATAAATTTAGCATGGACTTAAATGTCGTAACTTAAGACAGATTGACTGTGACCACACCTAACAAGAAGCAGGAAGACCATGTTCGTAATATATTCTATTAACACTGCAAACTTACAAATTGAAACCTTGTGCAATTCTCTCCAGCCTGCATAGTTTTTTGTTTTGCATTTGATCAGCATTACATACGTCTTCATCAGTGATGTCTCATGAAGAATATGGCTTGCTCTGAATTTAAATCGCAAGGAGCAGTCCGTAAATTTTCAAACCACTTAATTTCAGGCTCTTTGTGTACGAATTCAAAATGCATGATGGGGCATGGACGTGGCCATTAAACCGTCCAGTATATTGTATTGGTTGGAGATACATGCTGCCAAATCAGGCTCTGATGAACAGTCACGGCTGTAACCCTATTCCGCTCACGTTGCTGTATTTACATGGAAATGGTAAAAATTTAAAGCTAAATGGGATTGGCTCGGACAGGTAGGAATGTTTTGCGTGATGCACAGGAAGGGAGGATTTAACAACCTTCAGAGATAACACTACTGTATCAAATTGCATAACAATTAAGAAGAACCCAATGCATTGTGTTTGATGCATTTATATGTCTGTGTATAGTGCAAAATTGGTTTATGGTGTGTTGGGCTGAATTTTAGTACTACTTTGGAAGTAAAAATGATAAAAACTCTTCCATGGTAATGTTTATCTCTGCCCTCTGTCATAAAGTGTAAGAAGTTTACATTTTTGTGATGAATTGATCCATGTGATTTTGCCAATCAGATGAGGAAATTGCAAATACTAATTTCTAGGATAAATTCATAAAAGTACTGTAATTTCTGTGACAAGCAATACTTAAGTTGATATCTATGTTAGTGCTATATTTTTACACTGTGTTTGATCCATTCTACTGCAAGCAGTAATAAAGCATTAAAATGCAGGACGTCAGTTTGTTGACAAAATATGGGAACTGAACATTAGTGTTTCATTCTTGGTGTTCAATATATATTGGTGGTAGGAAATACTTTCCATGTTAGTCATGTGCTAATATTTAGCTAATTGAAATGCCTATACTTCCAATGGCTATTCTTCTAAATTTATATTATGTTAGTACGTTTGATTATAAAGCCTAACATTTTTTATGAATATGACATAATAACAAATGGTAATGCCTAATAACATATGGTTTAGTGTGAGCAGTCTTAACATTAGATAGTGCGACCATGCAATTCCCGTACTTTTTTCAATTATACAGTACCTCAAGTTTAAAATTGTGTGTGGAAATATCCTGCACTTGCTGGAAAAGTTAGTTGAGGGAAAGTTGATTCATGAATTTTTCAACCCCTGAAGTATGCACTGCCGTTTTGTAGACTTTCACTAACTTTAATCAAGTTAATTAATGGTCAGATACGAACTTTTTCTGGCACCAGAAATGTCCAGAAGGAAAAGAACACACACACACATATATATATATATATATATATATATATATATATATATATGGTGGTAATTAAGCTATCAAAGGTTTTAAAGGAAGATGATATTGTGGACATAGCAAAAAATGCAAACTAGGATTACAGATATTTTTTATTGGATCTTTTATACTTAAGCTTTGTATTCCTGAATAACTGCATAGTCCTTGGCTGTGCTGTTCTGGATGGATTCTAGCTGTAAATCAAATGGAGGTGATAAAATTTATCCATAAAAGTAAAAACAAAAACCACAGAATTTGTCTTGCAGGTGATAAATTACACAGATGATGTCAGCTGGTTGGACAACACAACTTCAGGTACGATATGGTATTGTTGAATTGTTCTGAATGCTTTTCTGCTACATATAATAAAATAGTTATGTGGAATATGTGCCTTGTGTGACAAATGACAGTAGCCATACAGAATGAGCTACCGGACGTATATACTATAAGCTTGACATGAAAATTCCATGCTCCAATTACTGAATTCTCTGGGTGATATATGGTAAATCATCCTCCTCTAGCAATGCAGCAGGTATATATTTGCACTATGACACAGGCCTACATTCAATTTTAATACTGTGGCCCAAGAAATGATTCCCAGTCGCTAAAAGACAAGCCATGTTGGATGATATGTAGCATTGTATTTCCAATTAGTGACATTATGGTACCATGTTTATGCTTTAAAATCTTTCAGTGGCCATTAGGGATAGCCCCGTAGGAGCCATTTCATAAACATTTTCCGTAAATTGCAAGAGTTTTCAAATGTAATAATAACCCATTTTTTCAGTTCAAAAGATGCAACAAAATTTGTGACCTTTTAAAATTGATGCACCCAGCCAACAGTTGAAATATTTTCTCCAAGAATTGCCGAAGTTTTCTCTGGGAATTTATTGATCTGTTTGTTTTAGTGGTTGAGCAAGTGAGGCACCCCTTATTTTATACCTAGATGCTATTAAATGTCACCCAATATTCATGCTATGACCATATGTTGAGAATAAAACCCTCTCAATAGCTGCAGTTTTAGTCACTACACATTCATCTTACCACTATGTTTTGGCGATTTACGTAGAACAGACTGATGACGTTGTAGATCCAAACTCGTCTCACTGTGGACTATGTTTGCATTCAAATTATTCCCATAAATTCTCTCTTTACAATATCAGTCTTCTCTATTAGAGTGACTTTGACATAACAGTGCAACAGAATGTCACCTTTCCAGTTTATGACTTGAAACAAAAGCTGAATATATGTACAGTAGTACAGAAAAGTACTTTTCTGTAGCTTTGTTACCATATAAATGAATAATTATAAGGGAACTTAAAAAACTTTTGTCTTGTTAAAATATTAAAACTGAGATGCTGCAAATTTTTGTTGTAATTTTGGCATGTTTTCGTCCCAGCTGATAGGCGACTCTCGTTGGCTGTTTTTCCCAGTATCGCTTAGGGCACCATCCTCTGAATTTTATTGTAGGGAGAGTGGTTTCTCAATTGAATTCTCGTAATTTAATTTTCACATCTGCAGATGTCTCCGTGTTTAATGTGTCATATATCGTAACTGATATGAAAATTGTGACATTTCACAGGAAAGTAAGTCTTCACGTTATATGATGCTGCCTCATAAGCAGTGTTTAATTGTCAAACTTCTTTGTGCCAGATTGTCACAAAGCACTGACCATTTGATGCAAGATGCACGCTATCCAAGCAATGGAGTAGGGAAAACAAGCCAGTGAGCCACAACTGGAAAAAACTAGTTGGTTAGAAACTCAGCCCTTAAAAGTCATCTGACTCTAACTCCAAACAATTGGGCTTGAGGTACTCTAGCCAGTACATGTGTAACCTGCACTTCGCTAGCACTTCCATGTGGAGAGTTTCACTTGGATTATAATCAAGTACTCTTTGGATTGGAAATGATACCTTGGCCCCTTTTGACATTGTATGCCTCATGCTAGATGTTTTTATTCCCCCTAGTCTGCTCTGACTGCAGTGTCTCTGTGAGTGACTCAACAATCCTAATATTGTCTTATCCTTGAATGTAGTGCCATTACTTGTAATACCTGGTGCTTCTGTAGAAGACTTGGGGAAAACAGACTCTTTTCATCAGATTTTTTTTAAAGTTTTTTTACTTTTATTGAAGAAGATGGTCTGCAAATAGTTGCTCTTGCTTTGTGATAAATTTATTTTAAAATTCTTTAATGTTGGTGTACTTAATTATCAAAAGTTGACAAACCAAAATTTAGTGTGCGAGTTGTTATTGTATGACTTTTTCTTTGCACCAGTAGAGGACATAAGTAGTAGAGGACATAACTGGTAGAGGGCGTAAGTAGAGGGGTAAGTAGTAGAGGACATAACTGGTAGAGGGCGTGAGTAGAGGGGGTAAGTAGTAGAGGATGTAGCTGGTAGAGGGCGTGAGTAGAGGGGGTAA
>WURT03190680.1:0-27493 GCA_009936505.3 Holothuria glaberrima
CGGTCCCGGGAGCAGGATTGGGAGCGATTAGTACACCCCTGCCTTGTTAACCTCTGGGCACTAGTCGAAAAGAGAAGGCGCATCTCGCCTGTGTTCATCCACGCTCATTCTGGTATGGGTTGTTAATGAGCCAATTGGCTTCCAGACCCTCAAACGTTAAACTTAAGTACTTGACTTCTGGAAATTAACATGAACTGAAATATCTTGAAAGCTTTCCAAAGATTCAAAAAGTTTGGTTTCTGTATATTGTGTGCAAAATGAGGTACACATTGGTAGCCCTACGTTGTTATTGTTGACAAACAAGTGTAAGGGCTTCAGAGGGAGGAGTTAGTGGCACATAGGCATATCTGCTAGACACTAATTAGTGGTTTTTCTGAATGATATTGTTGGGTGGAGGCAGTGTAGTCTCTTTGATCCAGCCTTGTTATTGTATGAACATGCATGTGCTGTGATGATTAGCCACCTCAAACAATATTTTTATAGTTCTGACTTGTATGATTCCTTTTCACTGTCTTCAATACTTGACTGTTTTGCATACTGGATCAGTTAGACTAAATTCTCTAGTGGCACCAGGAATGAGATCTTTGTGTTCTCCCAGCACTCAATTTACTGTAACTGAGTGTGTAGTTGAAAGTCTGTGCAATAAGTGATCATTCTTTGTTACTCTTACAGATGAATTATCCTCAGAGATAGATACGGAAGTTGAGGTTATAGTTCCAAAGAAGCAACCACCCCTGGAGGTGACTGTTGAAGTACCTGAGGATAAACCTAAGGAAGAACAACCAGAGGAAGTAACCCCTGAAGAGATTAAAACAGAAGAGACTCCAGTGGAGGAGGCCCCTGTTGCAGAGAAGCCTATTGATCAGGCCCCTGTTGAGGAGGCCCCAAAGGCCCCTGTTGAAGAACAGAGACCAGTGACGACGGATGAAGTTGATACTGGCCCAGGTGAATTACATAGCATGTTACAAATGTGGGTCTTTTGCAAGAGTAGTGAACAAAAGCATCAACAGGATGAAGTTGGCCCTTGTTGAGAGTGTCAAGTTAGATTCAGCTGGGTACCATACATACTATAGAACACAAATCATGAAGTGCTGTAGTAATAAAATTGGAAGTAGCCAGGAATTAATAATAATAATTTTTATAAAAAAATTTGAGCTCATTTTTAAATGGCCCTCGTACTATGGCATGAAAACCTGTGGAACAAAAATATGAGGCCAATTGTATCAGAGCAGAAGAAGCTGTGAATAATTTGAAGCTGCAGGAGGAGTCTTGTGCAGGGTCCTTCTTGCTCAAACCTTTACACCTGTAATAAAAAAGTGCTCTATAAAGTTTTTTGAGGGAAATGAGAAATATAAAAACAGCAGCTCTTTAGTCCAGCACATTCATTTTTAACACATTTCATGACTGAACATTTTAAACTACTAAGAACCACAAACAGTAAATGCATCAGCACAGCAGGTTGGCCCTTGCTTGTACTGGTGGATGGTGTGTTTAGCTAATAGAAATAGTGGTCTCCTTGACAACCATGGAAACGGTGAACATACATTTCAGGGTTTGCATGAAAGTGAACCTGCCTTAAGAGAATACCTAGTTGAAGCAAGTTGTAGAATTTACAGTATGTTTTTCATACCATTCTTTCCGTTTAAAAGCTTTTTTCCATGAGTTGTGATTACATAAGTCTGCCTAATACAACTAAGCATTTAAGACATTTTCTGGTTGACCATTATTTGAAGTTTCCAATTGTATTGCTTTTTTCCCCCAGCTCCAGAGCTCTTTGTTGCTGTGGGTAACTACATGGCTGAAGCTGAAGAAGTGATGTCTGTCAGAGAAGGGGAACAGTTGGAAGTACTAGATGACTCCAATGATGAATGGTGGCTGGCCCGTAAAGCAGATACCAAAGAAGAAGGCTGGGTTCCAAAGGCATATTTAGCACCAAAAGAAGAGTATGCAGATAGACTTAAGGACCAACTCGAGGAGAACATTGAGAGTCTCCCAGTGTTAGGTAGGTATATAGTAATGAGGAAATAAGTCTGTCAGTCTCAGCTAAAGCAGGTGTTAACAGTTTGTAAGATTTGGTAGATGCAGTGATGTGGTAGACGGGAATGTCTTCCAGTCCTAGATTTGCAGTAATGAGTGCGTGCTATCTAAGGGTATGTATACTTAGGAGGAAATTTCAATCTCAGTTAGGATATAACAGATGAGAGATGACAAATGCTTTCTCGCCAAAGGGTAGTATGACTTTTTGGAGAGTAATATCGCATGACAAAAGAGCTGATACCTTAGGAGCAATTCTTTTGGAGTGTAAAGATCACATCTGACTTACAGTATGTCTATTTAATTTTGATGTGAGGTTGTTATGAATCTCTTTTAGGCACCGTTAGATTATTGTAAAATAAGATTTATGTAATAAATTGTCTTTGCAGAAATGTTGGACGAAGACTTAGAAGAACTCCAAGCACCTGTTTTCATCAAACCTCTTGAGAAGTCTGTGACTGCCAAAGAACATCACCCTGTGGTCCTGGAGTGCTGTGTTGAGGGTATACCTCAACCTACTATTGCCTGGTTTAGACAGAGCACTCCCATACCCACAGAAACACCAGAATTTGTGATGACTTATGAAGATGATGTGGTTAGACTGACCATTACAACCCTTTACCCTGAGGACTCTGGTCAATACACCTGCGTTGCCAAGAACCAAGCTGGTACTGACTCTACTCATACAGAATTATTAGTGGAAGGTAAGGATGACAGGTCTTGAATTCCTTCAGAAACACTGATATGTAACATTTCTTGTTTGTAGTGTATTTTTCAGACTTTCCTTTTTTTTGCCATTTTTCAGTTTCTGTAAAATAAATTCTAGCATAGATAATTAATATACTAGTATCTTGTGCAAACCTGTGAAAAGTTAAGCTTCACTTTCCTCTAGCAAATGTAAAAATTAGATCCCCTTTAGAAGTATACTCTCACAGCAGTATTGTAATTTATGGAAATTGTTAATCTGTAAAATCTGTCTCTGGAGGGATCGTTATTTTGAAAAGGTTGAGACAGTTGCCCAAATTGAATTAACATATCATGATATTCTAGTTAGGAATGGGTATGCATTTTCTCTGAGGACAATATTTTGGTAAATAAATTTCTAACGTTACAACTAAGTTATTGTTTATGTGTGACATTTGTGTTTTGAAACTTGAACGATACTTGTGAAGGTTTCTTATGTGTGATTGGTCAATTCATCTGATGTAGCTTGTGATTGGTCAATTCATCAGATGTTTCTGTGTAATGTTTGGGCATGACTGCATTTACACTTCAAATGTCAGTCTTAAAAAGGAAGCATGGCAGATATTACCGTAGTGTTCATTTTAGCACTTATACCGACTGACTAAACATAAATTTTATGGAATTTATCATTTATATTTTGGTAAGTCTTCTCTCCCTTCACATTTTTTACAAATGTTTCATTTTTTTTCTTTCTTTCTCTCTTTCCAGTTGCATTGTCAGATGCTGAAAGCGTTGATAGTTCACCATCCTCCAGAAAAACATTATCAAGGTTAGTTCAGTGTATCAGTTTCATCACGAGTTATCCATTGAACTTGACTCATCTGGCCCTTTACCTCAGTTTTGTACAAGACGTGTCCTGTGGGAAAAACATTCTGTGTAATTCCTGAGAGTATGCCAAATTACTGTTGACAGTAGCAATGATTCTGTCTTCTGAATATTCAATATTATCTGTTGCTAATTGCTGATATGCAATTTTCTCCATTTATTGTACCAAAACACATACTACTTCCTTTCTCCTTCTTGAAAGCAAATTCAAAACAAAACTAAAACCTTATTCATAATTTGTACTGGAATAGTTGTCACAGTAGAGCAGTGTGCAGGTACATACAATAGAAGTGACAGTACATAGCCTATAATGTGTTAGTGCTTAAAAGAGTAAAGGTCCTTAAGAGAACAATATTTATTAATTACAGTATCTCTGATGCTTTAAAAGAAAACAGGGTAGTGGGTATCTCCTTAAACTTTTGTAAGTTTGTTCAACTAGGCACTGAAAAGTAACAGCAACAGAAAGTAAAAAAGTACACAGTAAGTGACTGAACTGTAAAAGACGGGAACATTTCTGTAGTATCCTTATTGTGACTGCCTATATTTTCTTGCAGAGAATCTACCATTGATGAGGAAGGAATCAAGCCAAAATTCATGTCAGTTTCCCGCAACATGATCGTCAAAGAAGGTCAGGAGAAGGTCACCTTTGAATTTCGTCTCATCGCTTCACCACGCCCTCAAATTACATGGTTCAAGGATGATGTACCTCTTGAGGAGACTCCTAGAAGAAGATTAAGTATGGTAGCTGATGTACATCTCTATTCCCTTACCTTGGATGTGGAAGACGTTACTGCAGATGACCAAGGAGTATACCGCATAGAAGCTGTCAACAGGGAAGGCAAGGCTGTGGCCACAGTCAAATTAGATGTGACACGTAAGTCAATTAAACTTAGGTGGGAAAGAAAGATAATGCTCTGCACAGAGCACATGATACTTTTTCCTTTCAATGAGGAGTATCTGTAAAAGAAGTAAACATTTTCATGCGATGAAAGAGAGATAAAAGTTTGGCAATTTTACAAGTATGCAAAGTTTATCTTTTAACTAGTGAGTAACAATTAGCTGTTGAAGAGTTGGCTCTCAATCCTGCTTCTTAATATGTCATTGCATCAAGGAGCCTGCTAATGATATCTGCACATACCAGCATTGTTGGCAGATGTGCTCTGCATATTAAAAAGTCCATTGTTTATTTTCCACCTTCAATAAGGCAAATACAGCCAGATACAGTTCTATTTGCCCTGTATGGGGCATTGGTAATATAAAAACGTGACAAATTTTCAGCCATTTTGTTATATATTAGATACTTTAAACAAATAATGAGCAGAGATTACTTTTAAAATTGACAGAAAGACTCTAACAGGGCATGAATATTACACCACATACAGCAATGAACTGATATTAACAGGATGTTGTAGACTGTGCAAAACATTTTGGAATACACCTTTCTGTGCTTGTTGTAATTTTCCTTAATTCTCCTTAATTCAGCTTCCATATGCTATAAATTAATTACTTTTAAAATTAACTTTAATGCTTGATTGTTGAAACTAATCTGTCACTGGTCACTGTGGTGCAGGGATTTTCAACCTTTGGGTACCCTTGGGGTATAAAGTACCCATGATGTAAACCTGTAGGATGACAAAATGTTCCTTTTACAAATTTTACACAGCATTGCCATAATTTTATTGTAATGGTGTATGCAACTTTGTGAGTTGAGCATTATGTAGTTCTACCTGCACTGCTGAATTTGACTGTAGTTTTGGATTTAGTCCTGAATCTGGTTGTGAAATGATCATCATTTTGCTGGACGTACAGTCCACCCCTTTCCAACAAAGTGATGAAAGGGGTACCCCGGAAGAATTCTGCCTACCATGAGTGTATGGATACCCAAGGTTGAAGACCCCTGTTACAAAGTTGCACTCTCTCTGATTTTTGCACTTTCTTAAACTTCCAGTTTAGCTCTACTAACATATAACCACCTGCTATAGCATCCAGATCATTTTGACTTCCTACTTACAGACAGAAAAAACAATTGGAGCTGAAAGTACATATTCAAGAAATTATAATTACAGCTTGGTAACAACTTACATACCAACTCTGCAATGTAAACAAATTTTATAAAGGGATGTACATTTTTTATCAATATAAGACAAATATGTAAAATGTACAAATTCTCAATACATTTTAAGACATTAAAACAGCTCAGTTGAGTAGGAAATATTAAGCAAAATACATGTTTATTAAATTTGGTAATAAAATTTCTGGCTTGCATCAATTGTTCATTTCTTTAAGCTTAGCATAAAAGCAAATGCCTTATTTTTCCAATATTTGAAAAGTACTTTTCTGTAAAATCATCTACAAATAATCACAGTCCACTTAATAAAAGAAATGCATAATTTATGTGAGCAGACAAAGGAATAGTTTGACACAGGAAAAATCATTGGCTTCTGCTTGTTGCAAAAAGAAACAAGAAAAATGTCAGGTGAGTACTGCCATGCTTTGCAAGCTATTCATATTGGTCCAAAATTTAGGATCTCCTTTTTGGTTGTCAACATTTCATACACATTATTGCACTGGTGTCAAGAGGTAACAGGCAACACTTTTGCTCTTCTTGCTTTAGAAAAAATTTATTGTAAAGGACAATCTTGGTGTTCTGTCTTCAAATTTTCTGAAGAATTGGATCTCTTTCCTTCAAAAGTATCTGGCATCAACAGCGACAAAATATGGCAGCATACCTTGTAGTCTGAGAAAGTAAAGTAGAAAAGTTCTAATCATGTTATGTAGGGTCACTCAGGACACAGCCAAAATTTTTATTGATCAAGGGCACAAAATGTGAAGTGAAGAATATATTCTTCCCCCGTCCTCTTCAAAGCAAATTACTGTGTTAAGACAGCAAGTCATTACTAATGAGGTCTTTCCTGCAAATTCTTTTTGGGGAAGGAACTTCAATAGTTTTACCCCTTCCCATTGCATATCCCTCAACTCATGCTTGTAGCATGCAAGCCAGTCAGCATTCTTGCATGATGGATTTTTTTTTGTCTTGATGTGATTCTTTTCCCCTCCTGTGTAGTATCCATAGTTTCATCTTCTTTAGCAGTTGTACCTCCCAATGGGAGAGCTGCATGTCATACAGGCAGGCATGTTCCTGGTGCATGGAACAGACTGGTGGTACCGTCATCCACCCCTCTGCATGTGTCACCTATCAGGATGCTTATCTCATCAAAATCGCCCTTCTCAGGTATATATAAATAATGATCTATTTTCATATTATTTCAGTGTGTTGTTTCATTAGCATGACGTTACTCTAAACATCTTGGAATTATAGTATTATTTGAATTGTAAGCTCCTTGTCATGAAATAACAGTAGACAACTATTATATGTTATGAAAACAATTATCAGTTAGTTTATCACTTAGTTTTTAAGCCAGCTGAGCCCCCCCTCTCAAACAAACAAATGATGTGAAGCAATGAAAAAAGTGATGGGGTAATCAGACAGATGATATAATGATTTATTTGTTCTTTGTTGATCATTCCAAAATTACCTTTAAAAGCATGTAGATTATATGTTGTAGTAATGTATTTTTGTATGTGTGGCCTAATGTTGCAAATTTTTTATCAAAACATTTGTGAACAATAACAAGCCAACCATAACAACTCTCAGGATAATGGATGCAGTCACAATATATTTATAGGTAACACTGGACAAACCAGGGGATGGGGAAAGCATCTGGAAAAATGGGTAGGGAGGGGAGGCAAGCACAAGATGGGGAACAGGAGGTTTGGAGATATTTCTGCCATAGAGGGGATTATTGAAAACCTGTCATTTGATTTTATGAATGAAGCTTTTGCATGACTAATCATTGGAAGTAGGGTAATACCTCCATCTCTCTAAATATTAACAGTTATAATAGACCCTGGTATATATTGTGTAATTCCCCTTCTCCTTTTGACTAGCATTCCTTTAACAAGTTTGCTAATATTGTACTTCACAAGACTTTATTTTTATGAGTATGATATCTCCATGTGATACATTTTGAACTTTACAAATCTTAATAACGACAGATGTTCCTTAATATTATATTCATTCCTGTCTTCTAACAACAACATTGACATTTAAAACTGGTATGAACAGGGGATGTGAACATAGATTAGAATTTGTCATTCAGTAATAAAAAAGAAAAGCAATGAATGGAAAATATGGTAAAAGAATTAATAAGATCATTATAGAAAATTATTTTAAAAAAGGTTGAAGTTAAAGTCAGGTTAGTCATTTTATTAGGATTTTGTGAGTGAGGCCCATCATGACAGGTTTTTAATATCTTTCAACTAATGTTGTTTTGTAACACTTAACTTGTACAGAACCAAAGTGAAGTATTCATCATTTCAACTTTTTATTCACGAAGGGGAAGAAACAGAACCACCTCAATTTATCGAACCTGTCAAGAATGTAACTGTTGAGAGAGGACAGCCTGTTTTCTTTGAGTGTGTTGTTACTGGTAAACCTATGCCAGATGTCACATGGTTCCTTGAAGGTGTAGAACTCAAAGAATCAGACATAGTGAAAATGAGTGAAGATGATAATGGCAAACACTTCCTAGAGATTAAAGACACAACTCTTAGAAAACCAGGCAAGATAACCTGTATGGCAGAAAGTCCACTTGGAAGAGACATGTGTAGTGCAGAGCTTTTGATAGCAGAAGGTAGGGAGAATATGTTACTTTGAATATTCTTGATCTGAATATCTGCCAGAGGTTAAAGGTCACTCAGGAGAGTAACAACAGCCTCAAAGCCCATTGCACTATGCATGGGCAGCTATCCATCTTTCTAAGCGCTGGGGATATAGTCATTAGCACTATCTAAGAAGAGCGCCATCATCGGTTGGCGCAGAGTGTGCAGAGAAAATTTTGGTCAAAAATACCCCCCAGATCACTGGAAATGGCCCTTTCCAGGCTTTACAATTTGATACTATAACAACTCTCAGAAGTATTTCCTATTGAAAAAGTAAATAGGCCTGTTGTAAAAAGCCTAGAAAATGGTAGTGTTCTGATTCCCAAATCTGCCAGGTTGATTTCATGGGGATATTCTGTACAGTGTCCCCCCATCCAATTCCATGGGTGGATATATCCCCATATATCCTCCCGTCCCTCCCAGGATCGCTGCCCATGGCACTGTGTATGCATGCATTGGGTATGTTGTATGTAGCCCAAAGAGTGCATATGACAAGACAGCCCAGAAAATGTTGCTAATAACTGGTTTGGCCGGACCTGAATCTGCTCTGTTAAGGATGTTGAGTATTGTGGTACTAACCTCTTAGTTTAGTAAATGCTTTAAGTTGCTCACCTATTAACAGTCAGCTTTTAGCTTGCATTTTAAAAGTTAGTTGCCAAGAAAACTCAACGCTGTAGGATGAACCTTTTGTGTTCAATTTTAATAGGTTAGTTAAGTATGTTCAGGGTTAATTATACCTTAGTGACTCTACATTGTAATTTGGTCTGACCAGCATCTTAACTTACAACCTATCTTCCCAATAGTTGAGTGTTATTTCTTGCCACCAACAATTATGCAGTATATGAAAGGAAAGTTTTGAAAACACAAATAATTTTTACCAATGGGGCAAGTCCATAAAAGGCTTCATTTAATGTTGAAACTGAGAGGATTAAATACTTCTTTTGTGTTCAATATTTTAGTGCAATATATGCCTTTACTAATGTTATCTTGGGTATTGCTCTTTGGTTGCATGTTTCCCTTGCATTAGAACAGGAATAAAACCAATGGGGTTGATGCCTCCGATAAATATTCATTCTTTGATAGCCAAAGTAAATATCTTGTGGATATTTTCTTCTTTTGATTCCAAAATATCCGTCAGAAATTTACAGCAAGCATTGTAAACCATTGGAAACAATTCACTCACAAGGCACCCAGGGAAAGTGAATACTTTCTCTGAAACTTTTTCAAAAGTTTTTTAGCATAGGGGAATTAAGAGAGAAAAAAAAAGGGAAAATAAATTCTTTTTTCTACCTCATTGGTTGCATTAATGTAGATCCTATCCCTGTAGCTTAGACCTTTTTTTTGGCCTTTTCTTTCTGAGCATTTCCTTAAAGGTCACAGACTGCAGAGAGTTTTTTCAATGTGGAATTTCAAGGAGGTATTAAGGTGATACAAAACTCAAAAGAAAAAAAAATATTCCGACACTGGCACCTAAAATTCCATACCCTATGGTGGAGCAAAATGTCAGGGAGTACCTAAGACAACCCTTGTGGCTGCTTTCCTCCATCCCTGCCATTTTTCAAATAACTTTGCTGTCTCCAAACTTTCCTGTGCTTCTAATACTCTTATTGCTAATCCTGCTCACCTCTGTAGCCCCCACCCCTGAAGAGACAGAACCTTTGTCAGAGGTTTCCAAAGATGAAAGTGTCCCCATCTCAGAAGAGCTTTCAGAGGAGGAGAAACCTATGGAGCAACCTCCCATAATCATTCAAGCTCCAAGAGATGCAGATGTCCCAATTGGTGAAAAACATGAATTGACATTAAAAGTCAAAGGAGTGCCAGTTCCAGAGATCACATGGTACAGAGATGGAGTGGTAATCAAACCAGATGATAGACATATCATTACTGCTGATGAGGAGGGATATGCCAAGCTTGTCATCCTAGATGCAACACCAGAGGATGATGCTGAGTATCTAGTAAAAGCTGTTAATCCATTTGGAGTTGCTCAGAGCATCGCAGATGTTTATGTACTGGATGGTGAGTAAATTTATTACAAGGGAATAGTTTGGAGAAACAAGGTACACAAAAAATGCAGTTGCAACAGTACTTATTCCATTGTGAAAGTATTTATGAACAGTGAACGAAAGAGAGGCTGACATATGGGCACTGTTTCTTTAACATATTGATTAAGTGTAACTTATCACACCATAGGCCTAAATAAAATCAAGATTGATTATAAAAAATTTTGAAATGGGGCCCCTGGAGTGTACAAGATGTAAATGAAACAATTGCATTTCTTTTCAGGAATGCATGAGGCTCTTTCAAAGAAGTAGATATATATGATTTTTTCATGTGAATATTTCCATTTGTTTTTATGCACTTTGTAACCTTTAATATCCTTCATTAGGTAAACTTTCAAGTATTTGATTGCTGACAGTTAATTGTACAAAGCTTTTACATTTCAAGTTGTAAACATAAATTCACTCCAGTGTTTATCCATTGTTTCCCTCCTCCACAGAAGGAGAATCAACCCGTGACCTGGGTGATACCTCTCATGATGTCAAACAAGCTCAGAGAAGCCCTGCTCGTGGTGAGCTTGAAGTAAGCACCAGTGAGGCACCATCTATCTCAGATGAGGAAGCATTGGAAGACATGCCTCGTGGTATGGAACCAGAAGAGATTGAATTTGATGTTGTCATTCCAGAAGAAATTATGCCACCAAGTCAGATCTCATCTGAGGACATTATTCAACCAAAGGTCCCTGTCACTGAGGAGGTGAAACCAAAATTGCCAGTTAAGAAAGAAGCATCCAAACCTGAGGCCCCAGTGGAGGAAGAGGCCAAGCCTGTTGAGACTCCAGAAGCCCCTGTCACTGAAGAGGTAAAACCAAAATTGCCTCTTGTGGAAGAAACACCCAAACCTGAGGCACCAGTGGAGGAAGAGGCTAAGCCTGAATTTGAAACTCCACAAGAAGCTAAATTCAAAATACCCAAGAAACCTAAAATGACTGCTGAAGAAGAAGTGGAAGTTTCTTTGAAGAAACCTACAAAGAAAGAGGAGGTCCCTGTTGAGGAAGCCATTCCAGAGAAGGCCCCTCGTGAGGGCCCTGCTGAGGAGGTAGTAGCACCGAACTTTGTTGAGGACATGGTTGATATGGAGGTTGTCAAGGGCCATCCTGCCAGGTTTGATGTCCAAGTCAGTGGTACTCCCATGCCAACTTTGTCATGGTTTAGAGATGGCATAGAGATTAAACCAGATGAACACTTCACAATGGAATTTTCAGAAGAAGAGGGGCTTGGTTCACTCATTATTTTTGAGACTGGTACTGAGGATGATGCAGAGTACACTTGTCGTGCCACAAATATTGCTGGAGAGGCAGTCTCCAAAGCTGACATCTTCCTTCAACCAAAACCAAGGAAACTGGGTGAAGTAGGTGAAGCACCAAGGTTCATTGAAGATTTGGTACCATTGTCAGTTACTGAAGGAGACTCAGTCAACCTTGTCTGCAGAGTGGCTGGTGAACCTCAACCAAGGGTCACATGGTTTAAAAATGATAAACCCTTGGAAACAGGAGAAAAAATTTCTATTGACTTTGAAGAGGGCGTATGTACTCTTCTAATCCGGGAAGTCACTCCAACTGAAGTAGCAACGTACACCTGTCGAGCTTCAAATCCAAGTGGGCAAGCCACAACAATGGCTGACCTCACCATAGAAGGTAAACATGTACTGTGGCGTGTACTTCAGTATCTCCATGCTTTGTTATTGATGTTATATATTGAGCTGTTGAGCAACTAATTTGGATGAGTTACACGGAATAGTGATACTCCTCCCTCCCAAGGGTATAGACTATTGTTCTTTCAAGCCTGCATAATGTTCAAAGTCTGTTACATCTACCAGGATCCTAAAAAAATAAAATGTAATGTGCCAGTTACATATATTGAACTGAAAAGTCTTTCAAGTTATTACATCCCAAATTTTGCCAACCACAATCACCAGATTTGAACAGTATTTGCATAGGGTGGCCTTTTTGGTTTACATCATTTACAGACTTACATTTCAAGGCTATGATATTGATATCCCATTTGTTGCCCCATCCCTACCATTGTGGTTGTACCCAGAGAGCATTTGTAGTTTGCTAACTTGTTTCTGGCTTCAAGTTGGCGAGCCAACTAGTACTTTGCTGATTTACAGATGAAACCACATAGCCAATTTTGCAGGCTAGATTTTCAAGTGGTGTCTGTATGCCATGTGCTGCTATGACATGCACAAAATAGCCTGGGAAGACATCACGTAGACAAAAATTTAAATAAAAGATAAACTTTTGATAGAGTTGTAGCTGCAACAATTACTGTAAAGTGAAAACTTGAGAAAAAGTTGCTCACCTTCAAAAAACTTGAGAATCCCTTGGCTAGATTGCTTGTGACCATGGTATTAAGAAGCACTCATACAAAGTTCCTGCATTGTGAAGTTAAGTTTTCAGTTTCATCTGAACAATGACAATTATATGGCATGTGATGTGTAGTGTTTGCATGATTTTGGATTTGTAACTTGATTTAACAGAGTTATAGTGGATGAAGCTGAAGGATGATACAAAACTTACTTTAGACTTTTTTAAGAACCCTGTTTTGCAATTTTGACATGATTGCATGATTTCAAGATATGCACAGATTTTGGATTGACCTTTATAATTTTTGCAGTTCACATGTATAACAGTTTTTTGTTTTGTTCTGTATTTTTGTTGAAAATTTGCTTTTTCATAGACAAGAGAAAGAGTAGTTAATGATCATTTTAATTTCTTAGAGGTAATAATATTTTACGTAAAATGCTGACTTTTAGCTAGGGTATTCAAAACTCTTCAGCTTATTGCCGCTTGAAAACAAATACTTCAGTGCTACTACCCAATGTTGCTATATGTGCATATGTGCATATTGCACTAGATGGTGTCTCTAATAGGTTTAAATGTTGCAAGTTTATGTCTGAGTTATTGATAGTTACAGCTGTAATGTTGTCTTCAGGAGTGTTGTGATACTGCTGCTAGGAATGAGAACTAATACGCCAAAAGAACAGTGTTTTTATTGATTTGACAAACAGTCCATGGAATTTGTCCAAGTAGACCTTAATAAATACCATAGCTTCTTATAATGTGTAAAAGTGCAAATGTACATGCAAGAAGTGTGATTCATCAAAACATATTTTGGCCCGGAGCTGGAAGTAGGTGCTCCAAACAAACTTTTATACTTAAAAATGATGCATACAAAATAAATATTATGTTCAAATCAAATCAAGCTAATGGATGAATAGATTTTACAATACCCTAAAGTTGGCAAACATTGGCTAAGTTGTGATTTTTAATGAGAGAGGAGGAAGCATAGATGTGTTTTTTATCATCTCTTATCTCAAGAAGAAAATTATGCAAAGGTTAATTTACTTGCAGTCTAATATAAAACTATTGTTAAAGATGCATCCACCAAATTTGAAATAATACTAGGATTAATGTTGATGAAAATGCAATTTTAAATTAAAAAAATGAGCATAAAAATTGATCAAATGCTATTTCTAGCATTTCTTGAAGTAAATTTGTATATGTTTGTTCTTGTGTCAGTTTATAAACCTAAAAAAATGTATTTGAAAATAAATTTATGGAAATGATCTTTTAATTTTGATGTCTGGTCCCACTTGTCATTTTTGTTGTATTCTGATATTCCTTTGCATTTCCCAATTGTGACAACATAGAAGGATACATTTTAATCTGTGCAATGAAATTTTATCATTCACATTGCATACTATATTTGAACATTGTTGTAGTGAGCATGGCTGCATTGCTTTGAAAGTTATTGCTTATATTTTCAGACCCATTTTGCTTAAATTTTCACAAGTTATTGAAAATTTATATTCCCATTGCAAAGAAAGTCAGTGAATGAATGATTCATTGTATTATATTTTGAAATTAAAATATTACCTTTGTACAAAAAATTGCCAGTCAATTCTTCAACTGTACCTGAAATCATTACTTCTGGTACAGAGTCATTGTGCTATTCGAGAGATTGCTTTGCTCTTTATGAATTTTCATTATTAAAGATATTAAAACCATTTATCATGTAACTTTCATGCTTTCTGTCACAAAGCTTTCATACCTTTTTATATTACACATAACCTTTTATGAACAGCTATCATAATCATCAAAATATGTATATATTTACCATTTTACACTTAAAACTGGTTGATACTTTATTGCAGCTAAAATTTCATTTGTAAGTCTGAGAGAAATGTTAAGGTTTTATCTTATCTTTCGAAAAGGGGTAGTGGTATTAAAGCACATCTTACAAGTGTGAAGTTCAATTCCAATTCAATTCAGTTTATTTCTCATATGTGCAACAAAGGTATCATTTAATAATTACATACAAACAGTACATATGATGGACACTAGAAAAACAATACTGTTTATCAAGGCTAGTGACCATTCAAACATAAACAAAAAGATGATATAGGAGGAAGAAGAAGTTAAATAGTTTATACCTCATCTGATTCATGACATGTATATCTAATATTCTAAGACTAATGCACTTTGACTTGGAACATACTTCATCACTATTTAATGTGAACATGTCACCCCACTATATAACATTCGCTTACACTTTTTGTGGGTTGTGCATCAGTCTACTAATTTTTTCTGCTGTTAACAATTATAAAGCTCTTCCTCAATTGTAACCCAATTTTAAAAATACTTCATGAAAAGTAATTCAAAATTCAGGACTCCAGCTTTCACAGATAGTGTAAAGGTAAGAGATAAAAGTCATAAATGCATTTCAAATTTAAATGGTAATGACTGTGTACCTTTATTATTTATTGCAAAGGTGCCCAGTACAAGTCAGTAGGAAAATTCTGTCAAAATATTTTTTTTTTTTCCATATAATATAAAACCCTCAAATATTAGGGAAACCAAATAAAATAATTGCAAAAAGGAAAATGGAATTGATTTGAAAGCTGCTTTTCAGTGAAAGTTCATGAGAAGGTTGGAAGAGGACACAAATTATAGCATCCACCTGTTACTTAATTGTTCTGTTGCGATAAATTTCTGCCGTGGTTTCATAGTTTTCGAGAAAAGCAATTAAGTTGATACTTTTGTACCAACATCATGATTTGGAAAAGCTAGATTTGTTTAATGTGACATTTTAACATTGATTAGGTGAAATGTTCATTCTAGAATGATTGTGGACAATAATAGCAATCCAAATGAAGCTTGTGTAGTCGAGACAAAGATTCATGCCAAAGTTTTGCTGTCACAGTAGTGAATTTAGATATCTCTGCCAGTATATTCTTAAAAGTAGTGGAGATCATGTATATATATTGTGCAAATGTTATGTTTTAGTTGTATTCATTATTCAGTCCATGTCATGCAGTAATTCCATCCCATTATCCCTTCACCTTTAGCCCCAGCCAAAATAGTCGGTGGACCAGAAGAGTTGACGGTAAAACGTGGAGAATCTGTGACAATAGATTTTGATATTGCTGGATACCCAGAACCAGAAGTTGTCTGGATTAAAGAGATTAAGAAGGAAGAGATTGTGGTCACTGAGCGTATTGACATCATCCGATCACCAACAAGAACATCTCTGTTGATCCATGAAGCCTTCCCGCAAGACTCTGGAGAATATGTCGTTTCCGTGGACAACCAGATAGGCAAAGATGAAAAGAAATTGAAAGTCATTGTGCTAGGTTAGTTATAATGTAATATGACTACAGCAGCAGTCCAAGCCATGTTGAAATTTACAGTTGGTATGTCCCCACCCTTTTTAAGGGGAAAATGCAGCCAACCCAATTTGAATTAGTATACCTTTGTATCCTGATTGAGGAATGGCTTTTGTCTATCATATGGCAATGTTTTTTATTTTTTATATTTGGTAAATTTATGCAAAATAACTCATTGGTTTGCCTATAATGGTGAGTATTCTCTATTCAGAGACGTAATGAAAAGATACTTATATGAGAAAAAAAGTGGAGATTTGCTAATGTTTGAAAATAAACTTTAGGCAACTACTTATATATGTATCTGAGTCCAATAAATTCAAAAAGGTCTTTGTGTAAAAATCATACATCAGAGTAAAGGGAGACCGAAAGAATCAAAGCATACCTAAATAGTATATCCAGAAGGCTCTGTACAGTAAATAAAACTAGATAAAAGTTTTATCTTTTGTAATAAGTTGAAGAAACATCCCAACTTTATAAATGAAAGAAATATAAAGAAACAAGTTGTGTAGTTTTCCAGGATATTAGGATCATTTAATAGATGCTATTCTCTATTGCATAGAACAAATGGTTCCAAGTTCTTGCTATTCAGACAATTCCCCTTTGGACAACCCTCCTCCTCAGGACAATACCCCTTGAACAGTTCCATCCTCAGACAATTTCTCCTCAGAGAAGACCCACCTAGAACAATTCCAAATTATCTGAAGGGGTAAGTTGTGCGAGGGATACTTTTCATGGGTGGGACTTTATTGAGGGAAATTGTCCAGATCTGGAATTTTCCAGCTGAGAATTATCAGAGTGGTGGGGGTGGGGCTGTCTGGTCACAAAAATAACTGCCTTTCAAGACCAAATCATATTCAATGGTAAAGACACCTCAGACAAAAAAAGGAGATTCTCATCATCTTTCCTGTTAATTCAGTGTTTATGCACAGAAATTTACAACTTATTGTGAATATTTGTATTCCAAAAAGTAGAATTTTGGGTGTACCTTTAAAGAAACTTTTTTGTCTGTTTGCAAAATTAACTGATACTAGATTGGCACTGCTAAATGATGTGAAGTTTTAAAAGACTTTTCTTTAGTGTCCTTTCCAAAGAATGCTGTTTAGTTTCTATTAACTAAGCAAAAGAAAAAAGCTAAAAGAATGCTGTTTATTACTCAGCTATTCAGCAAGGGTTATCTTTTTTGTATGTATGACAAGGAAGAACAAAAGTAAGGCATTCACTCATGACATTAACTGCCATAATTTTACATTTCAATGAAACCAAAACATTCCATTAAAATTATCATTCTGAAATTTTAACATTGTGTTTAATTGTCTAAATTCTAAGAGTATCTGCTTGATTATTGTTACTTTTAGAGAGCAGTGTTACAGTTTACAGTGATGAATTCACCAAGTCTATTAGAATTTTATCTTTTCTTTTCCATGAATTGCCTTCTAAAATGGTTTCCCCTTTTATTTGTAGATGTTCCAGAGGCCCCGTCTAAACCGTCTCCCTCTGAAGTAACACCTAAGGCCATCAGTCTCACATGGGATGCACCAACCACAGATGGAGGGGCTCCTGTGACTTCCTATGTAGTGGAAGTGCTTGAAAAAGGCACAGAGACCTGGAAGCAGATAGCCACAACAATTGAAACAACAACTACATATGAAGTTCCAGAGGAACTCCCTGAGCAACCAGTGGTCTTTAGAGTGATTGCTGCAAATGTTGTTGGTATCAGTCCTCCTAGCCAGGAGATTGTCGTCACCGTTCAAACTGGTGGTAAGAATATGGTATACTCTGTTGCCTGCTATAGCAGAGGATTTTTCTTGAGAGGTCCTGAACAAGAAGGTTGATTTTTCATGGGTCATTGTTCAAATACATATTTTTTTCAAAGAACTGTGTGATCTTTGTGTGTTCCTGCTTTTGGAAAAGCCCATTTAGACTTGTTGCTGTTTCAGTTGCCTGTATTTTTGTCTCTATTTGGTTGAGTAAATAGTTGAATGCTAGAGAGATGGGGACTGGGAGGGGCAGGAAAGTAAGTGGAGGGGGGAAGGAAGGGCATCTTTGTGTTGTGGAATGTAAGAATCAGACATGGGAGACTGGAGGGTGCGGACAAGGTAGGAAACATCTGCATCCATGTCTTAGAATGCTGCAGAAATTCTGAAGATATTCATATTTTGTATTGTATTGCAGTAACCTTTCTCATTACTTTCACATGCAAAGCTCCCGAAGAAACTAAACCAGAGGAGGTCAAACCAGAGGAAATTCCCACCAAGAAGGAAGGTATGATTGTTTTGGAGAGCACTCTGGAGTGGGATTTGGCAGCCATTTTGGCATTTTTCGTTGCATCTTGTTACATTGTTTGCTTTTGGTTTTTATGAGCATGAATTCCTTTCCACAAATCTTGGCATTCGGAGATGAAATATTCATAAATTTTGTGAAAAGAGTGTGATGATAGTTTTTCGCCATGGAGATTATCCTTGCAAGCATGGCCAGATTTGATGAGCACTGTACTTGGCAGACTGCTAATAGCTGCAAAAAAATTTTTGAGTGCAAGAAGCTTCACAGTATGAACAGGCAGTCCCTGATTGCATGTCAAAGCCTTAACATTGGCAAAGAAGGCAGAGCATTCTGGACTTAAAAATTTACAAGAGTTTACTTAGAAAAAAAGTTCTCGCTATTATGGTTTTCACTTGAAAGAATTTTCCATTAGTTATGAACATAGGTGCTTGGAAATTTTTCAGTATTGCTGTGTGGTTGAGTGTATTTGAAAGTTTTTTTTACATTTTCTCAGTGGAGTAATACATCGTTTTGTAACCAATTTTTCAGCTTTTCTGCACTTTAACCCCATGATGTTTCTGTATTGTGTACATTGTTTTACTTTGTTAGTCAAATACTTCTTGTTTTATATTTTGTTCCTTGAATAGGAAATTGTTTCAAAGCTTGAGAGTTTGTAAGCTTTATGTTATATCATAAGGGTGCTTAATATTTTCTGCTAAGCAGCTTCCAATAACTGGTGTTTTGGTAAAGATTAAGTCTTGAGTATTCACATGTAGGCCATGCAACGGCAGTTCAACAAAATGCGAGAAGTAGCTCTCTTTCTTAAAATTATGCAAGTTTTGCTGTAAAACATTCACAACATGTCTAAGAAAATGTTAAACAACTTTTGGAAGTGATATTAATTGCCAGTTATATTGTATTCATATTTTTTGACCACAACAAAGACTTTACCCTAGGCTGTTGTAAAATAAAGAATCACTTTATTCATCCAAAAGAGAAAATTGCTGTGCTTGCAGTACAAAAAAAAATCAGAAAGTAAAAGTTTAAAAATAAAGTGTAAAGTAAGAAGACAATCATACAAAAAATGGTTAAAGAACCAAAGAAAAAAATTACTGTACTTTCTCCATTTGAAAAGGATTAAAAAATCCTGTGGCAAGGTAACTTTACCCAAATGAAAGAAACAGATACATGTAGATAAAGTTAGTTATTGTTAATTGTAAAAAATGCAGCACTGAAAGTGAAGAAAGTAACCAAGAACAACCACTATTTGATATAAGTAAGATGTATCTACCTTTGCATATATATGTCCACTGGGTATGTTTTATCATCTTGATAAAAAGTATATCACTTATCAGTTCAAGGCTTTTCATATTTTCTAAAGTGATAAAAGTTCATCACTGGCAGGTTGGATTCATATGGTACAACATTTTGCAAAGAAGACTGAAATATCAAATTCTCAGTGAATATGAAGAGGCCCTATATAAACCTGAAATTGTGACACTTCAGAAAAAGTGGTATATTTCTTGCAAATTATTGGATGTTTTAGGTGAAAGAGGTATTAATCATATGAAGACCAATGTTTTGTTAAATTTGTTTTGAAAGAAAATATTAGTAAAATACGATTTACATTTGCTTTTCGATAGTTATAGTCAAAAATTGATTACTTTATCTGTTAGTAGACTTAGTATCAGCTATAATTAGGTTTATTAAAGAATTTTCATATATTTAACAAATTGAAGACAGTACTAAATCAGTATATATATTCATATTTTTGTAATCAGAATGTAGGAGGCAAACATGTAAAAATATCATTAAGTCAAGGTAGAATCCTCACTAAAAAAATAGGTACAGCAGTTTCCTTAGTTTTCAAAAGTTGCTTAAATTAGGTTAACTTAAAAAAAATGTAGTCTTAGTCACTGTTTTTGATTGATTAATAGTGTCTTTCAAGGTTTTTAGAAGACTGCTTGTACAACTGAGCAACATACCTGTCAGACTATTATGTAATCAAGTGTATTCATAAGCGAGCAGACACTTCATTCATTTTGTACTGTGAATTGTTTTCTAAGGCACAGCACCAACAAAATTTCAGTAACTTTCAATGATTGTTTCTTGTTTGTCATTGTGTCCTGTCTTGTTTATATAAGTCCAATGTGTAAGTCCATTGTGAAGTCTAATAGATGTATGACCAATTGAACACAAGTCATGACCACATGTGATAGTCACTTATTTGCTGTTTTTACTAATAGCATGCTGAGAAAACCATGAAATTAAATGTAAATTGATACCAGTTACAAGAGAAATCCAGTACTTAAGGGGTCCTTGTACCAGTCTTTACACAGCGGTATGTAAAATTTACCAAACCCCTCCAAGAGATTTCCAGAATCTACTCATGAGATGAATCAAAAATAAGATAGAGCAAACAAGCAATGACTCATTAAATACAGGGATATGACTGAATATGTCAACAGTATGTTTTATAAGCATTGCCGGAACTGTCAGGTTGTGGAAGTTTTCTTTGTAAACAATTAGTTTCCATTTTCTGAGACCACTTGCCACCTTTTCACCAGCACAAATCCGAACTGGAGGGAAATGAAACATGAAGGCAGTCATGAAACTATTGAAGAATATCAGATGTAGCAACTGAAACCATTTTACAGGTTACAAAATGTAACCGAGAATTATTAAGTACAATAAACATTTAATCTTTATGTTCTGTATGGATATTTAATTGTAGTTTGCTAAAGCAATATATACTTTTTGAAAAAAAAACCTTAAAAAAAATTTCAAATACCATTTTAAGCCGTTTTCAGGAGAAGAATAAAAAAAGTAATAATTTCAAGAAAATATGGAAGATAGCAGAAATTTTCAGAGATACAAAACTGTTTCTGCCATTTTCCACTCCCTAAACTTGTAGAATTTACTTGTCCTGAAATTTTTAGCAATGTGAACAAACAATGTGGCAAAAGGGTTGCCTCAGTGTGAATGGTCAGTAAATTGCTATTTTTAGACTAAGAGTGTAGTGAGGTCCATTAAACCAGTGAAACTGTTGGGTCATGAGAATAACATTTTATATTATGACAAAAACTCAAGATGATGTTGAAGCTAAATGTGCAAAGTGCTCCCATGTAAGCCTGAGAAATCATCCGTGGGTAAAACTGGAAGACATTTGCAATGCCGTAAGATAAATGAAGTACAAGTTGCTCATTCCAATAGTCCTTTTAAAGTTCATCAACATTGCAATACTACATATCAAGTAGACTATTGGGAATATAAACCTGGTAGTGTTCAAACATCAAACAGGTAAAATATTGTGTTCATATTACATTAATGTAACACTGAGAGAAAACAGCTTTTGTCATTGTTAAACCATTCTGTCACGCTAATTCCCTCCAGCAACAGCTTTTCTTGTCAAAAATGTTAAACATACAAGTTATGAATGTTTCATGATTTGAAAATTTGAATTGTGGATAAACCAATTATTCCGAAGAAATAAGCAGTCAATGAGATACAAATTTCTTGACTACAAAGTTACCCAGCTACAATCTTTTGAATTACCTATCATTCTATATTTATAAACTGTGTTTCTAAATGTGTGTTAAATTTTCTGTTGTGTAGTCTTTCCCTTTAAAGGGAAATATTGCATTTAAAATTCACCAATTTGGTATGCAAATAAATTACCTTAAATCATTATTAAACGCTTTAGTATCAACAATAAACTCTAGCAATAGCTTTATCTTCTCAAAATATTATGCATTACAAGAGTAACAGATATTGCATCATTTGAATTTGTGAAAGTTTGGGTGAACAAATTACTTTTGTGCAAAAAATAACCAAATTTCTTCCTGGAAGAGCCTTATTTATTGAAAGGAAAGCTGCCATACTGCCTTATTTTGTATTGTCTGCCATTCTGTATCTATTACTATTGGTTTTAAAAATATGAAAATATTCTGTTAAACAATTGCAATATTTCCCTTTTATGCAATGCATAGCATTTACCATTGCCAAATGAGTCTGATTTTCTCTCAGAGAATACTGGGGATGAGATGCACCTTTATGACCAGGTATCTGGTTATTACCTTAAATGGCAAGTCAAACCTAAATTGTCAGTGTAACATGCAAGGTATAGAATTATCAAACACATCTTGCTCAGTAGTGAAGGTACTAAGTAAGTGGGTATAGGTCAGAGATCTAAAACACAGTGAAGTGAGTGCACCCCTTACCCTAGCTTAGGTAAAACTTTGTAAGTGGATAAATAACATTCAGATAGTCTTTTACAAAAGCTCTTCACAGAAGGAATTTCCTCCTGCAAGTCCAAAGGAAGATAGTTCCAAAGTCTTGTAAAATGAACAACGGTTAATTAAAGAAGTACTTTGTTCTTGCCGTCTGATGAAAAATCTTCCTGGGGCATGATTACTATTAATTGATTAAATTCAGTTGGACTATGGCCATAAAAAACTTTATGACCAAGAGCAAGTCTCTGTATAGCAAGACTTGATACTGATCATGTTAAAATGCTTAAGTCTCTCTTTATTAGAAACTATATCATTTGCAACAGCTTTAAATGACAAATGACAAACATTAAAAGGGTACCAAATAGAACCACAGTACAACAAAGCCGGTAAGACAAGAGTCTTATATAAAAGTAAGAAAGAATCATGAGGCATCCCATTTGTACTACAAGAAACAAATCCAACCATTCTAAAAGCACATTTACAAAAATGATCAAAATGGTTGTTAAAAGATAAATTGCTGCTGAACAGAACACCTAGGAGTTTCTAATTCTCAGTACTGTTACAGTAAGAGGATTGTTTCCAAGAAAAAAATGATGAAATAAAGCACTGTTAGGTTTACACGTTTACACCTGAATGAGATAATTATGCATGACAGAACAATTAGATGCATTCTGTGGAATTTCATTATCAACAGAGCACTTAAAAACAGTTTTCAAGTCAAGAGTCAAGTATTTGCAATTTAATCACAGTTTGTCCAGAACTAACCTAAACCAACATTTTAGCTCAAAATTGATCTCACTGTTGAAGGTTACTTCACACAAGTTTCTCTTGATTGGACAAAACCTTTCAGACGTTGACATAACATTACCAATGTTGGAACTTCTGGAGCAGAGTACCTCTTAATGCCATTGCTTTCATTCACTCAGCCATAGCATGGAACAGGTGTTGGCTGCACACAAGATGTAAGCTACTCTTGCACCCAAGGGCTTGTTTGACTGGCTGTAAATTGGCATGTTGTATTCTGTAAAACTGATCAAGGGAAAAGTAAAAGTGTAGTAAATGAATGCTGCAATAATATTGATGTTATTTGCCTGGAGTCCACCAACCACAAAAATGAGAGGTAAGGAATTTATCATAAGTGTCTTTTTTGTAAGTTCTCTGAGGTTTGCAGAGTATATTCTCCCAAACATCCAAAATAAAAGAATAAAAATACCAGATGTAATCATCTCATATGAATTTGTGTGTTTCAAATAAGCTTTGCACAAAAGTACTTTATGGTGTGTTTTGTTTGAAGGCATAGATGGTTTGAAAAAATGGGTTGAATTTATGTATTCTGTAATTATTTAGAATAATGTGTAAGTTCAGTTATATTACTGAACTACTATTTATTTCATTGCTTTTCAAAATCCTTACAAAATGACAGATTACCATTGCATAAAGCAGTGTTTCTCAGCCTAGGGTTCAGTTAACAAAAATTATGGCAGGTGTGTTAGAGCAACAAAGTATGCAAGAAATTGGTTGAAAGAATTGGTGTTAGGGGAATCTTTGATATATACTTTGATTTACAATGCTGTATAGTGAGAACAAATTTTAAAGTCCAATGAACAAGTCTAAAACCACAATAAGCAACCATCTCACAACAAAAAGGAGACCCCAAGCTGCCTTTCCTCAGCCTAAACCATCCTGACGCTCAAGTCATATGTGGATTTCCTATGTCTGGAAGACTGTTGTCCATGAAAATTAATCCACTTTCCTAGGGGGCCCATACATTGGAGAAGGTATAGAGCCTAGAGAATTGTGTAAGAAATTACAAGGAAGGTCAATTTAAGACATGAATTATACTGTTCTTGACAACTGCCAGAACATAAGTGTAAGTGGTGGCAAGGAAGGGTCAGGGATTTTACTGAAAGGGGTGCAAACTCCATTACACAGCAGGGCCAGCAAACCCAAGTCTCAACTAAGGTGATGGGAAGTTGGAAAAATTGACAATGCAACAGTTTTTGCCATGCAAAGCATGCTAAAAAGTTAAGATAAGTTATGAACAGCCTGTGCAAAAGTTTTGTTTTGGATGACAAAATTGTGGTGGTTTGATTGAAGAAAATCTGACGATTTGGGGTTGTAAATGAAGACAATTTCAAAATTCTTAGTTTGTGTCAGAGAAAACTTGAAACTTGACAAACTGGTATTTATGCTGAAGAAAATTTGAAAGTTTTGTTTTTATTGAAGAAACTGTCATTATCATGTAAACCATTGGGGAAGTTTTTGGCATCAAGATTACATTACCTCATCATACCCATCAAAGCTCCCTGACAAAATTGTGATGTTCCCTAGACAGAGGGCCTGTTCCTCCATGGAGGCCATCCTCCCCTTCCCCCAACCTGGCACACCACCCTCTGAATGTTACTGAACTGTAAACAAAGCATGACAGAGTTATCTTAGTATCTACATGATATTGTGAACACCTGTAAGTTAAGAGTGAAATGAGTTAAGCCAAATTGCATTGTTATCAAATCTGATTGCTTCCAGAAGGTGTAATTCCAGCTATTGAAATACTGGTCAAACCAGAAGAGGCACCTGAAGTGTATGACATCATTTCTACAGAATCCCCATCCCCAATTACAGAAGATCAACCATCCATAACAATTGAAGACCTCCAACCTCAAGAAATACAGTCAGTGGAAATTATACAAGAGGAGACGACTGTGCAAGAGGTGTCTCTTAAGAAGGAGCCCCTTGTACCTGCTGCTGAGGCCCCAGTAGAGGCCCCAGAAGAAGCCCCTGTGGAAACACCAGTTGATAAAGTTCCAAAAGAACAAGTTGAAATTTCCGTAGAAATCCTGGAGAAAGCAAAACCAATTAAAAGGCAGCCTGAGGCACTGGAGGAGGCACCAGAGGTTGTTGTCCAAGAAGTTGCCCTTACTGAGGAGGCACCAACTGCTCCAGGATTCAAAGTCAAGGTAGACAAAGATGAAAAAGACAAACCTAAGTTGAAAGTAGCCTTTGACGAAGCCCCAGAGGAAGGGGAACTTGCAGCTGTTTTCAAATTGAAGAAAAAACGAAAGGATGTTCCCAAAGTAGAAGATGCAGAGTTAGAAGTGTCTGTGACCAAGAAACCTGAAGAAGAAGAAAAAAGAGCTACCAAATTGAAATTGAAACCCAAATTAGAGAAACCAGAGGAGGTTGAGGTCACTATTGCTCCAGAGGAAAAGGCACCTCTTGAGGTAACAGAAGAAAAACCAGAAGAGATGGCACCCTGTGTAGAGGAAACTACTGTTGAAGCACAAACTACAGTGGAAGAAGAGAAACCTGTTCCAACGGAGGCAATAGAAAGGGTAGAAATTACACTTCCTCGTGAGAAAAAACCTCTGGAAGAGGTTGAACTGACCATCAAGCCAAAGGAAGACACACCTTTACAGGAGGAAGTCTCCACTGTTGAAAAACCACAAGAGGTACCACTGAAACAAAAGCCAGGTGAAGAAAAACCTGTAACCGATGAGAAACCGGAGAGGGGAGAGGTGACTCTTTCAACAGAAGAAAAACCTGTGGAGGAAATTGAACTGACAATCAAGCCTGATGAAGAGGCACCAACAGAAGAGGCACCTACTGCCCCAGGATTCAAAGTCAAGGTAGATAAGGATGAAAAAGATAAATCTAAGTTAAAACCATCCTTTGAGGCAGCTCCAGAGGAAGGGGAACTTGCAGCTGTTTTCAAATTGAAGAAAAAGCCAAAGGATGTTCCCAAAGTAGAAGATGCAGAGTTAGAAGTGTCTGTGACAAAGAAACCTGAAGAAGAAGAAAGAGTTGCCAAATTGAAACTAAAACCCAAATTAGAGAAACCAGAGGAAGTTGAGGTCACTATTGCTCCAGAGGAAAAGGCAAATCTTGAGGTAACAGAAGAAAAACCAGAAGAGATGGCACCCTATGTAGAGGAAACTACTGTTGAAGCACAAACTACAGTGGAAGAAGAGAAACCTGTTCCAACGGAGGCAATAGAAAGGGTAGAAATTACACTTCCTCGTGAGAAAAAACCTCTGGAAGAGGTTGAACTGACCATCAAGCCAAAGGAAGACACACCTTCACAGGAGGAAGTCTCCACTGTTGAAAAACCACAAGAGGAGGTACCATTGAAACGAAAGCCAGATGAAGAAAAACCTGTTACTGATGAGAAACCAAAGAGGGGAGAGGTGACTCTTCCAGCAGAAGAAAAACCTGTGGAGGAAATTGAACTGGCAACCAAGCCTGATGAAGAGGCACCAACAGAAGAGGCACCTACTGCCCCAGGATTCAAAGTCAAGGTAGATAAAGATGAAAAGGATAAACCTAAGTTAAAACCATCCTTTGAGGCAGCTCCAGACAAAGGGGAACTTGTAGCTGCTTTCAAATTGAAGAAAAAGCCAAAGGACATTCCCAAAGTAGAGGAAGAAGAGTTAGAAGTATCTGTGACCAAGAAACCTGAAGAAGAAAGAGCTGCCAAATTGAAATTGAAACCCAAATTAGAGAAACCAGAGGAAGTTGAGGTCACTATTGCTCCAGAAGAAGAGGCACCTCTTGAGGTAACAGCAGAAAAACCAGAAGAGATGGCACCCCATATAAAGGACACTACTTTTGAAGCACCAACTCCAGTGGAAGAAGAAAAAGTTGCCACGGAAGAGAAACCAGAGAGAGCAGAGGTCACCTTTCAAACAGAAGAAAAGCCTTTGGATAAAATTGAGGTGACTGTCAAGCCTGTGGAAGAGACACCAACAGAAGAAGCACCAACAGAAGAAGCACCTACTGCCCCAGGGTTCAACATCAAGGTAGATAAGGATGAAAAAGACAAACCTAAGTTGAAACCATCCTTTGAGGCAGCTCCAGAGGAAGATGAAGTGCCAACTGTTTTCAAATTAAAGAAAAAGCCAAAGGATGTTCCCAAAGTTGAGGAAGAAGAGTTAGAAGTATCTGTGACCAAG
>WURT03190692.1:0-10030 GCA_009936505.3 Holothuria glaberrima
ACTGACTTTGAACGCAACTGGGCAAGTTACAAGAGTGGATTTGGATCTTTCGATGAGGGTAGAGACTTTTGGCTGGGAAATGAAAAGCTCCACTATCTGACAAAGCAAAAAAGCACATTACAAGTTAATATGATTAGTAGCGGGGGATACACATTCAGGATTTTCCCATGTTCAATCATTTCCTTGCAAAATATTGGCGCGCTTTGGACGCAATCCTCACAATCGAAGATGTATTACTTATGAACATTATCTGCAAAATATGTCAATCAGTCAGTGAATTATTGTTGTCAAAACTAGGTGTACACTCAAAAGTGAGGAGGTATGCATCAAGGAGTTTTTATGTAAGCAATCTAATAACTTGAATAACATTCGTAACATGTCAGTGATGGCTATATGGTTTGAGGCTAAATTTACTCGTACCACAAATGCATTCAAGAAATACCGTTTCCGTCCATGGTGACTGTATCTTTTAACCTGTTGCAAGTTGCAAGTCGCAAAATTAAAAAAGTGTAAGTGTGAACTGAATTGGGACCTGTGAATTTGTTAGATTGGGTTTAACGGCCCATTTTCCAACAATTCCAACAGTTGTGGCTCACTGTCTTGTTTTCCCTTATTCTATTGCTTATGCGGAGCATCACGCACAACGGCAGAAGGTTCCATTTTTAAAGTCCTTGGTATGACTCGACCTTGGAATCGAACCCGGGCCTCCCGCGTGAGAGGCGGATGCTCTACAACTAGACCAAACACGCGGTTGCAAATGGCTTAGTGAGCTCTCAGTGTTATTCGAAAGACATTTTAAAGCTCCATTTTGTAAATGTCCCAGACCTTTCGAGAATTCTTCCCTTGGGTCCCACAAAGGTGTCCTGGTCTACACCATAGCCCTAAAGGCAGTTCATGGTCCCCTCACCTTTCAAAAGGCACTCATCTATGCACCCGCGCTTGCGGAGCTAAAGAAGATATTCAGACCACAGAATTGCCATCGAATGCAACTCCCTGATCAGACCGTAACCTTGTTTCGTTCACTTGTGGAGACTTTTCATGTCTTTGTATTGCAAGAGGGGGGGGGGGGTTGCCACCAGAAAAGAAAATTTTCGCCCCTCACAAGCATGTGCAAACATAGGACGGATTTCTTAAAGCTACTGTGGTGGGGTTGAGATATCTTCCTCTGTGGCTTCTGCAACCAGCCATCATCTTGCGACACCACTGGGTAAAGGCATAATCTTCGGGCCCCCTCCCTTGTAGTACCGGGGCCTCCTATGTCACAATTATTGGCTACGGGCCAAGTTTAGGGATTCCTACTAGTTTGCAAGTGTCCTGCTTCCTATACATAATCAGTTTTCTTGATAAAATTGTTGGCGTGGTCTTGACGAAGTTAGTAAATATGACTTTTTCCCTGCACGACCAAACCCTTCAGGAGCCTTTGTATTGTGTCGTTAATAAAGAAATCATGCTTTTCATTCATGAAGGCCTTGCAAGATGCACCTAAAAGTTATTTTGTTTTTAAATCAAAGGAAAATTAGAAAAAATACAAAGCAAATTCACTACGCAGGGGAAAGTATGCTCGTTTTAATTATCGTGCTTGTGTTTCCATAGATAATTGAAGCGAGCTCACTTTTGAAGGCCAAACCGTCATGTTAGCACATCGAAAGTGGGTCTATGACAGGTGTCCGGGGCCTCCCGGGGAGAATTTGAAGCAAAAGAAACCTTTAGTATGCCATTACCGGTGTTCTTCAGAGAGCATTACATCACAATCTAGGCAATAAACTGTCCAATATTTCTATTACATACTAAATTCACAAGCACACGATATTCCACACATTTTATAGAAAGGTTAGAAATTTGAGAAGTTCATGCTAAGTCAACAGGCTTGTCGGTCGGAATCAGAGTAGGATTCCTGCCTTACAACGTTAGAAACGAGTTTGAAAGTTAAACCAAAAAAGGACTCCCGGCTAAATTTACACTGATTGGGGCGTAACCCTACAATATTCTTTGACCACTGGATAATTTGGTCCCTGTGTTCCCCAAAGCACTTTCTGTGTTATGTACAGAAAAGAGTTGGACAGGCTTCACTTGGTGAAAATGACTCCCAATTAGTAGATTCAATTTACTTGCCAACTTTTGACTCGTTAAAATTGTAAGTATGATAACTCATCGAAAGATTTAGTCCTTGTCTAACTTTAGCCCTTGCATAATCTCATGTTATTTCACAAGCTCCCTTTTGTCATGCATTGATTTACAAAGTACTAAAGCATACGTGATGTTTCACTGGTCGTATACCAAAATGCTCTTCTCTCTATGAAGTTTTTCCTTCCAATGTCCCCAAATTGTATAACCTGAAAATGCCGTTGCCGTAAAGATACAGTCTTGCATAAGATTTTCAAGCTACACGTTACGATTTCTGAATAAGAACATTTAAGGCTTAAGTTCATGCAGACATTGAAATATCTTTTACTTGCTTCTTTAGAAAATGGAATGAGCAGTGCCAAGGGGATGCCGTTTAGTACATATGACAGAGACAACGTTGGATGCAATTCCAGTAGTTACGTCGAGCAGCAAGGGGGAGGTGGTTGGTGGTATTCTAAGGGAAGGTGTAATAAATGTCAATCTACCACTAACACTGGATGCTCAGTTACATTTGATTGTAGCAGCGAGTGCAACCGATGTTCAATGTCAAATCTCAACGGCAAGTATGGAAATAATCATCCCGACAGGGAAAAGATATCCTGGAATAAGTTCTGCAATATAAAACTCACTGAGATGAAAATCCGGCCAAACATTGACATGAAATGAGGCTAATGCTCGTGTTATTAGGGTGAACATAAACAGGTTATATTCTTTGTATCCCGAGAAGCTTAAAGGGAAATACTGCGTTTGCTTTACAGAAAATTTTCATTTGTTCAAAACCAATGTTGATAGATGCATAACAATAAATAATGTAAAATAATAAAACACAATAGCTTTCTTTGCAAGAAATAAGGTTAATATCATTTATTTGTTGCTCAAGAAATGTTGGCCCAAAGTTTCAAAATTTCAGATAATGCAACATCTGTAATTCTTGTAATGCATAAAATTTTGAGGAGATAAAGCTGATGCTTGAAGTTCATTGGTGAGACTGAATGGTGATTAAAGATATTCTCTTTGTATGTTCTGTTGGTGCGTTTTAAACGCAATATTTCCCCTTAGCAATACCACCTGAAATACTGGTTGTTCACCAAATAGACCAAGTTATTTGAAAACTATGGAAAAAAGGTTTACCGCTAGTACTGCAAATTTTTAACGAAGGGAGAGCTAGAGAGAGTGCCGTGGAATTGTTGAAGCATTAGCAGTATAATACATCCTCCGGCTGTATTGTGCATTACGTAAACATTTCCGAAATAAAACGGACTTTTCTATAACCTTCACCAGCACACCCCCTCCCCTCTCTACCTGTCTTTGTCAGAGAAAATTCTAGTGTAAACAGAAAAAGTTACAGTTTTGCGAATAATCTGCACGAAAAATTTGCTTTGCCGCAACTCAATACTGTCAATAGGACTGCAGCCCATTAGGCCCCTAGCTCGTGCCCATATATGCGATGCTAGCATACCCTTTCAAAGGTGCTTTTTTGTTGGACAGAATGATGGGAGCACAAACATATCAAGTAAAATACAACTCTTTACCCACCTTTCCACGGATAAACCTGTACTCACTTTATTTTTGGCAATGTTTGACACTCAGTATCCAGAAGTTCATACTGCCAGGTGCAATAATCTATCACCTACCTCATAACGTGGGTAAAGGTCACCACCATTTAGTTCATACTTATCGACAATAATCCGATGTAAAAATTGTATCCAAAATGCAGTTATGTGGAGTAAGCAGTCGTACCAAGCTTATCTTGCAAAATCAGCCATTTTCTTACAAATTTCCTCTTTTACCCCTTTCAAGTATCTTTCATAATGTTTCAGAGCATAAAGATTGCATGTGAACCAAGGAGTTATTCTGCTTGAATTTAACAATTGAGTAGGTAAACAGTTTCACGTGATTTGAAAGAGATATTTATAATGAGTTAGGGTACCTGGTTATATTAGTTTCAATTGGCGTAACTGCAGTTTCCGTTTATAAGTTAATTAATAAAAGCAAAAGTATCAATGATGTAAATTGAATAATTATCAATACTTGAGGTTTCCAAACATTTAGAGTTATTTTCTGGAGACATTTGATAGGTGCACAAAGTGCCTGCCAAAAATAATTATTGCAATACAAAAACTCATTTTTTTCAAGGTTACAAAATCCTAAGTAAACTAGTCAATTCTAATTTTTATTAATTTTTAATTAGTTATTAATTATTCTGCACGGTAGTGTCAACATTATACAAGAGAGCATAAAATATGTCTAATCGATACTCTCAGATAACAAAACAGGTTTCTCATCACCTCATTTCTGAAACTCACAGATAATGACAAAATAATAAAGAATGAAACAATTTTAGGGTTTATGATGTTGATTATAAGACTGGTGCAAGTGGCTTTTTAGTAACAAACTAAAGGGAAATACTGAATTTGTGGTAGAGAACGTTCTTTTTATATCTATAAAAACATAATTTTTATCCACAGAATGATAGGCAATTACAAATAAGGCAGAGTGGTAACTTTATATTCAAGAAATAAGGTTGAGGTCTAACAGGAAGAAATTCATGTCTTTGTAGCCGATGAAATTGCCTATACTTGTTCATCTAAATTTTCACAAAGTATTCAGCATTCTTGTTGCAACTTTTGTTATGCTTGATATTGTAGAAAGAAGAGCTTTTGCCAAACTTAAATGGTGCGACTGAATTTTTTAATAATGGAGTAATGATAAAGCCATTCACTGACACTGGATGTCATGTTGATGTAACTTTTAAACAATATTACATATAAAAGAGACTTATTGTTATCGTTTCTTTATCTGAGACTTTAGCCAACACAAAACATTGTGTCGGGAAATGTTACAAAGTTCTTCTCCTTTCATGTCATTGACGGTTATGATATTCTTTTTAATCGTGGATATTTTGTACAAGTGTTTCAGCTTTCTTTTTGTGCTATTGTGGTTTCTTTGTTTTCGGTGCGGTGTTTGAACTCATGTGAGTCCAATGTTGTATTCATGAGGGATAGCATGTACACAGTTAATATTCCATGGATAAGATAATATTCTGTAATAATCTTACTTTAATGTTGAGTTACTTGTTTTGAATCTGTGTCTCTTGATGTGAACACAGTCTTAAAGTAGCAATTAATAGTAGTCTTGAGGTGACAATAATGTTGATGTTTGTGCCAAGATGTAATTTTGATACAATTAAAAGACTTATTGGCCTATTTTATTAAGTTAAACCTGTAATATATTCATTCTGCCTAGTTTAGTTTCAATTTTAAAATCTAACAGATTCCACATGGATACAGCCAAAGTGAGCAAAGTCACGCATGAATAACCCTAATAATGGCGTCCAAGGGAGCTCACCAGTCTTTTGTGTGAAATTTTTAAGATGCCTTTTTCATAACAATAAAATGTACTTGGCTCACTGGTAATATTCACATCATCTGATTCTTTATTCCGCGTGTGGTGTACCCTGTAGCGCTGGAAGAATTGCATGCAATCGCCTTAAGGTCAAACGCCCTTTCAGAGAAAAGTACTCCTATTGATCGAACCAGGGAGATCTTCCAGCTCAATGATCGAACGTACATCTTTGCTGTTCAGTAATACGGTTTCATACATTTAAATGTTTGTTAAAGGCTAAAAACCTTTTCCGAAACAACGAGATCATTTACATCACATTATGTTAATGACAACCCACGGTGTTAAATGCATGGACATGCATTGTTCATAGAAGCTCTAAAAACTATTCGGAAATGAACAATTGTTGCAAAAATACACCTTAGGTGTTCATTTAACGGTTTTAATGAATTTGTCAATACTCTATCAAACCAAGATAACAGTTAGAATCCTGTGGGTTTAAAAGTCGCAAACGGTCATATTGTCTTTTGTGTCCTGTGAGTTTTTTTTTTCTTTTTGGTGTGTTTGTATGTGTGGTAATGAAAAATATTATGGTATTAATGTAACGTTTAAGTGATTTTATAGTGCTTTGTTACCTTTGTGATATTTATTGAAATATTAATGACAATTGTAATCGCATTTAGATTAATATTTTAACAAAAGGTCCCTGTGATGAATCAAGAAGTGTTATTAATTAAACAAACATTTTAAACTTATCATCTCCAGGTAAGGAACACTTTGTGTTCAGCATTTTTAAATTTTTGTCAACATTTAGTAAAGATATTTATTCTCTAAGTATGCGTATTAACTGGGGCGGATCTAATATATTACAAAGGGGGAAGGCGAGCTCATTACGTGAGGTCAAAGCTGCTAGCGTCAAAGGTGCGATGTCTCGATGGGTGCGGGTTCTGGGAAAAATTTAAATTAGACCACTATTCAATTACATTTCTTGGCATCTAGCAATCAAATTAATATTAGTATACATAAAATCTGTTGTGCAGCTTTGGAACCGTCACAAAAAAGAAAGTGATGCCAAAATAAATGGGACTGGGAGGGGAGACAAAGCCGGCAAATCCCCAGTCTGGATCCGCTCTTTCGCAATGAGACTATGTTTAGTCATTTCAATGATATAACACAGAACTCTAGGGTTATTTGACACTTCTGTTCAGCAGTACTTGCAAATTGGGGGCAGGAAGTATTCATAAATCTGTTTCATTTCCAAGACACTGCTTTTAAAGAGTTTATACTCATAAACGACTTATATAAATAATCCGTATTACAAGACCACATTTAGAGTTTTCTCTCCATCTTCATCTATTGCAGAACCCTGAGGCTGCCTTGAGCCAAAACAGGTCAATGTTTGACATATTATTCTGCTACCCTTATCGAGAGAACAATTCTAAAAAGGTAACGTTAAGTTATTGCTTACTGGTGCAGGTAAAAAGGTTCTTAAATAGAAACCATAGGGGGCGTAAAAGACTAAAGCATAAAGATTTCAAAGATATTTTCAGGGGCTAAGAGACCATGGACGGTGTGCATATAACGTTACAAGACAACAGTAATCGCAGTGCGCCCTCGGCTGAGGTAAGCATGTAACAATCGCAGTGCGCCCTTGGCTGAGGTTTGCCTGTAACTGGCTAAAGTATGCAGCGTCCTTATTACATGATGACGGGGTCAGTTGTCCGGGAAACGGTTCGTCAAAGCACAGTGTCCATAGTGTTGGTAAAACCTTTTTACAATGGACCTCACTCCAACTAGACCAAACCCTTTTAGCCAGCTGTAAACAAGGTGATAATGAAAATTTTTATGTTGATTTTATTATAACCGAGATAAATGTTTTTACCGTTATTTTTGCTGTAGTGAAATCGTTAAAAAATACAGAGATGTGCACATATTGCTAAGGTATAATTTTATGTAGTCTTGATGTTTAAGCCTTGTTTTTTAAGGTAGTTAAGTATCAATTAGGCTTCCCTGGTACCAAACACCCGTAATCCTATGAACATGGGGTCGACAGAGTAGAGCAACCCCCACGAATAGAGTGTTTCGCTTATGCCCTCTTACATAAATTAACTCTCAGAATTGTCGAATGTGTCACTAGTTAAATATTTGCAATCATGATTTTTAGAAAACTTCTAAATGCAACCTCCCCCTATAGCAGTGACGTCGCCAGACTTTTCGAAGTGGGGATGGAGAATGAGGACAACTTTTCGCCTGAGAGGCACTAAAATGAAGGACCGAGAGTAACTGGAGGCGCCGAGGTAACGCGAAGCGCACGCCTGTAGGCGTTGGGGTCCGGGGCCACCGTAGGGCCCCTGGTGGGGTCCGGGGACATCGTTTCAGGCTGGTCCGAGGGAAGCTTTGGGGTATTAACGAAATTGTGACCATTAGAAAGACGCATCTATCTCCAAATAGCACTGGATGCCCGCTAAGCATAACACAAAGATAGACATTACAAGTTGCCCTTTTTTGTAAGCCTCACCAGCACTAACGATTGCATGATGGGGGAGGTTGTGTGAGTAGGGACAACGGATCATGTAAAGTATGCATTGGGCTTTGAAATAAATCCACTCATGTTGTCCAATAGGAATTTATTTTGTGTCAACTACCTTTCAGGTGTGCCATTGTTTGTAGCCTTCACATAAGAACATCGACTGTGTATCGACGGTGGCGGGTCAGTGGCCCCTCTGGGAAAATTTTGAAAAAAAAAGACAGCCATTGTGTGTGATTTACTAGGTTTTGAGGCGCCTTAAAATTATAATTATGATAAATGAAGTTTCATTTATCTGCTTCATCTTTAAATGAGAAAAGGGGGGAGGCTAGTGTCCATCGAGAACAGGTACTCCTGAAGCACGCACTAAGTCCATATATAGACGATTAACGGTGTGCTTGTGCTTAATGTCTCAATATCCTAAATCCCATGGGGGGTGGGGATACGCGGGGACACAGCCAACGTTTGGAGGGAACGTACTCTTACCCCGCTGGCGACGCCACTGCCCCATAGCCCCTCCGAGATGGCGTTTACATCCACAACTAAATGTTACGAATTCTACCCCAAGTTACGTTCAAGTATGATTAGAAAACACTCTCCTATTAGACTACCCGGATGCGGGCGGCCTATACCTTACCCTAGCACTCTTGTAATACCCATGGGTCGTTGTTACATTTTTACAACAGTATACATAATGCCCGTCTTGTTCAAGTTCACATGTGGAGGTTTAATGACATGATCCAATTCAATATTATGGCCAATGAAATACTAGGGAAAAATGATAACCTTATTTTACTTTCTCGACCAAGATTTATTGAAAACAGATTTTTGCAAAATGAATGCCTTTGGGGTAATATGGCAGGCACTAAATATGTTCGCTTCTTGTGACTTTTGTTCAGGCAATAGTCAATACATAATTTTACAAAGCAAAGACCTGACAAGTATGATTTGTAAAACAATCAATGTCGCGAGTAGTGGGGTCTCGTTCGGATGGTATAACTGTAAACTGTAAACCAAGGTTAACAGATGCGATATTTTTTAACACAGTCTCCTTGCGACTATAGTGATAAATGCCAATGTCTTTTGGGAAAAGCCAGATTTGGAGGTCATATTGTAAGACCAGTTTTGCTCTATGAAAACGCATTTATGTTGACCATCTAAAACAGAAGGTTTCGACTACATTGATGAAATGGGAGACGAATTTTAGCCCAACCTATAATAAATAATAGTTGTTACATGTGTAATTAATGTCTTCGTTTTTTTTCTGGTTAACTTGCTGTATTTTGTGAGTTGTTTCAGTAAGATCTTAAAAATTTGAATCACGCGTTAGATTTGTCAGATGTTATTGACAAATCATTTTGTTTTTATAGAGAAATCATTTTTTAGGGGAGGGGCACTTTCCTTCATGTCGAAAGGCAACAAAATGAGCTGTGCATAAAAGACCTTGTTTCTTTCAGGGAAGTTCTACTTCCTCTTTTATTAACAATATACCGTATGTGAATACAAAGGTATGGCCGACGGTTTCAGGAGTTGAAGATGATCGCAAAGCCACGTAAAAGATAACTTGTTTAGCGTCCTCGCTCCACCTTATTAGCAGGGCTGGATGACTCGATACCGGTCTCGAGTTCCGCTCGTCGTGACTCGTGACTCGGAATCGGACTCGGCGTTAAGGACTCGGACTCGACCGAAATGACTAGGGGACTCGGGCCGAGACCGGCTATTTTTCCCCGACTGTAAAACTCGAGGTCGAAAGCCTGGGGAAAAACATCTTTGCTGAAAATATCATTACGTACACTATGTGTACGTATACAATATCCTTGCTACAAGTACACGTTACGTACAGTGTGCAATATGCAACACTCCGAATATATGCACTCAATGATCTCATGCCTCCAAGGCTAGTTTGAAGATAACATGCAAGGATCGAGCACGAAATGTAAACACAACGTATATACACTGTTGCTGCGCTGGTAGCCGAATGTGGTAAGTTATGTCATGGATAAACAGTGTCTTCGACTTGATTCTATATGCGAATTC
>WURT03190714.1:0-10030 GCA_009936505.3 Holothuria glaberrima
TATAAGAGGAGGGTACCCAGATGCAAAATGGTGCCAAATGTTTCAATATATGGGGTTACTATGAAAATTGGGGGTATTCTTCATTATCCCGAGGAAAAACTGCATGCAGGCTCAGCCAGGGGTGGTGCTTTGATTTGCTGTAATTGGGGGCCAAGTGCGCTGACTGGGGCCAGCTACTCTAAGCCCTGATTGATGCAATGGGTTGCCAAAATGATGTTGACCACAAAACTTGTGCTCTGAAAAAAATTGGGGTTATATTGAAAAAGATTTTATAACTTTGTTTTAATTAAGACAAGTTGAAAAAGTTTGGGTTTTTAATAGAGAATCTGCCCTACTTAAGAGCAAACCAAGAAATTTGATGCACAGTCTCCGTCGGGGAGTACATTCTTCATCTTACAGTACCCATTCTCCCAGACGAAACTGAAAATTTTTTTCTTACAACATACTGTACGTTTGCTGACGGTAAGGGGAAGGCCTACTTGCAAATAATTACTTTATTAAATCAGTGTTCACAGTTGAGCAGACTCAAAATATCATTAACAAAGGAACATCACCTTTTCCTGTAATGAGAAAATTTAAGCTACTAACAAAGAGAAACTAAAAGACATACTGTACTGTACTTGTCACCCAAAGTTTGACTTTTACTTGGGGTTATTAAGTTAAAGTATCAATTGGTGACTGTTCTTTGATTGTCATCAGAGTTACAAAATTCAAAAGATGCAGAGTAGCTCATATTAAACAGCATGCACAGAGTGTTTTGATTACACATTAGGGCCTTGTATGCTCACCAGGATATCGCCTTTTAAAGCAACACTATGTTTGTGTCTGCACAAGAAGAAGCTTAAGACCTGAACAGTATAGACAGGGCTAAAAGTAACTTATAGAATTGGAACTGTCTGGGATGAGGAGATTTCCCCTGAAAAGACATACAGTCATCATCCCAAAGCACATTTTTGGTGTGGGGTACATCAAAATTCTCAGTTGATTACTGCTCTTTGATTGACATCAAAGTTTGAAAATTCAAATGATCCAGAGTGTATAACTCATATTCCACACAATTCCGAGAGAGTGTTTGGATAACACATTATACTGTAGCTTTGTACAGTATGCTCACCAGGAGATACCCTTAAGCAATTTGTGTCTGCACAAGGTGGAGCTTTATACAGTTACTGTATGAGAAGAGCTACAGTGCAGTTTAAGTTAGGCCTACTTAGTTGGGAGAATTTGAACTCTCTGGGATGACAAGAATTGCCATTTCAGCTACTGTACAGTTGTTATTAAACAATCTCAACCCCACAAAGGCAGCTGGGCCTGATGGCCTCCCTTCTTGTGTTTTGAAGCTACTAGCCCATTAGATTGCTCCAGTCCTCACTGAGATCTACAGTGCTGTATAATTGTTGAACTTTTTTAAGTGAAGAATTTCTCAGTGGGATTGGAAAAAGGCTAACATTAATAAGATGTGGGAGAAAGTGGACCCTACCGTAAGACCTACTGTACTGGCTGGTGTCTTTAACTAGTACATCTTGTAAGATCCTAGATTATTGTTCACAGTCAATGGTGCACAGTCTAGAAAACCAGCAAATCTTGTCAGATCACCAACGTGGCTTTAGAAAGCTCAAAATCTTGTAACAGAATCTTGTAACAGCCAACCTTTCATACTGCAACTGTTGATGACTGGACAAAGTTATCAAGTGGATGTCATCATTCTTGACTTTAAAACAAAGTGTTTGATACCGTACCCCACTCTAGGCTTGTTAACAAATTATGCTACTATGCTACAGTAAACAAAGAACTTGTTTGATAGACACTTTCCTTACTGGAAGGGAACAAAAGGTCACCTGTGAAGGCCAGCCTTTTTGTTATGTATCTCTGTGCCTCATGGCACAGTCTTTCTACTGTATAGGACCCCTCCTGCATTTTTGCCTCAAATGTTTTTGATGCAACCACCTACGTGTATTGCGATGGGTATGAAAACTTGCAGATTTTAGTGTACTGCTGTACTGGAATAGGACGTTTCTTGTGAAGGTGTGTACTATTATTAGATTATAAGGAATCACTGGGGCAGTTACAGTAGAGCCCCCTGTAGTCAGAGAGCTAAATCTTTTACAATGTATGCTATACAGTATCTGCTTGTAGTACTGTTGTGGTCAAAATTTGTGCAGAAGCAGTATGAAAAAGACCTTGTATCAAGTTGTAGTTTTATATCTCTATTTTTCTTTTCTCAACAGACCTATTTACAAATGCTCCTTCCCAATAAAACCATATCCACAGATGGATGGATCATCCTCTTTGATAGTAGGGCTAGTGCAGAGGATCCACCAAAGTTTCACCGGATTGTTCCTGACAAGGTCACCCCAGCTTATGAACAGTTGTATGGCCGCAGCTCTAAACCTTTTGACAGGTACAATACTTGGGCTGTGTACCCTCCAAGACAGAGCACATTTTTTAGCAACACTTTTAACCATTTCTTTGCCTTCATGGACAAATGTGTTGGTTGACTTTAATGAGTATTAATTAGGTGAACTACTGTGTTTACCCCATGGGCTTCAGTTCTACAATGCACTGTACATGTATACAATCTGTTTTGTAATCATGTAGATTTCTGTGTAGGCTACAGTAGTTTATGAATGTAGCTCTGTAACTGTGCAGTATAACTGTCTCAGGAATGCTGAAACTTCTTTTTTTGGTGGAGGAGGTGGGGGGAGGGGGTTGATCAGAAAAGAGTGACTACATTCATGATGATACAGTATGTGTATGTAGAGTGTATACATGTAAACCCTTTCTGTTTTGGTGAAAGTCGAGGTCACCCGAGGTCACCACCATATGTCAAGCTCCTAAAACCATTATATGACACCATGTCTCAAGATAAAAAGCAATAAGACTTTGTACAGTAGATGTACTATAAGGTGTAGAAGAAAAATGATAAGCTCAACCTATTGTTTTTTAATGGAGGTGAAAGGTCATCTGAGGTCTACTGTGGAAACTTTAATACCATATAGATACAATAGATAGGTCTACTGTACAGTAGGAAAGATACTTGGCATACATGTGTGATTTAGATGCACTGCATATATTATGTAGGAGAACTTCATTGTTTTGGGGAAGGGCAAAGGTCACCTGAAGTCATTGGAGGTCAACTCAGAAAACCTTGTAAACATGATCAGTTTATTTCATACTGGGAAACATGGGCACTTTCAATACATAGTAGGGTAGGTCTATTTGAATTTGTAGTATACTAGGTTATTTAGAGGTATTTGGATCCATGCAGTTTTTAGATCAGTTTTTCAATTAGTTTCATTGTATTTCTTTATCTAAAAACTTTTCAATGCCTTAAGACCTCCTTTTCTGTGTTCTTCTACATGTTTTATCCTGTTTATAAGTTTTTAAAATCCTGTTTATAAGTTTTTAAAAAAATTATACCAGAATAAAGATTGAATTGAATAGAAATTGAACTGAATCAAGAATCCTGTAGCTTGCACAGTATACTAGCAAGAATGAGAAAATTGAGACTCCTAAATTTTATGAATTAAAATTGCTTCAGAGATACAGTCACTTGTTGAGGACATTAGTTCTTACAATGAATGATGTATGTTTTAATTTGTTCCATGGAGTGTAATTTAATCTGATCTCTTGAGCAGGACTCACATCCAGTCATCATGTTGCTCTGAATGTAACAAACAAGCCTGAATATACATGGTTCTAGGTTTGACAAATTATTTTCTTTGATCTGGTAACAGCCGAAATATTGTTACTCGTTTATACACTTTATCATACGTTTGTTCCCATACACTGTAGGTGGGAGGAGGTTGTGGAGGCTAAGTACACGCTATCCCTAGGTCCACCAGCTAAAATTCAACCCCCTGATGAAGAGGCCATAGCATCCTTGAGAGAGGTCCCTGGCAATTGGGATGTAGAGTGTGATGAGGAGCTTGTGAGATTTCTGAGTGAACATGTTGTCCAGGAGAATGAGAAACTGGGAAATGTGAAGCAGTATGTGGAAGCTGTTGCTGTCTCATCTAGCTGGGTATGGTCCTCTTCACATCCATTCTTTATTTTAAAGTTATGCACTAGTTTTTTGTCAAATGTATGGTTATTTTGTGTATTTTCCATTTGCAATAGAACAAAGCTGTCACTGCATTTTTCCTGACTTTACTTGTAGGTCAAAATGAAAAAACAAGCAAGAATGAGAAAATTGAGACTCTTAAATTTTTTGAAATTGCTTCATTTAGTCACTTTTTGAGGACATTAGTGCTTACAGCAATATGTCTACTGTACATGAGTAGTGTAATAGGTTAATAAACTATAAAAATTAACAGCCCTGGGAAGGCGTTTCAGCAGTGACATCACAAACGTTTTTGACATGTCAGCTGTCCTTTTCTAGCATTCTTCTTTTATGTGTTAGAGCGTAAAGAATGTTCGTTTGGTACTAATATCACAAAAGATTTTGTATCATGTTTTAAAACAAATTGTACATAAATTAGGATTTGAGGGGGAGTGGTACTTTGATTCTAATGGATTGTTTAGAGAAATCTTGCAAGCTGCTGAAGTGTCCTTAAAAGCAGTATAACTGGCTATGGGGCAATGAAACTAGTGTGCAGGTGGTGCTAGCTACCATGGGCGGCAATCCATCTTTGAAATTGGTTGGGATATAGTCAGTGGCACCATCTGAGAGGAGCGCTACCACTGGTTGGCGCGGAGCATACAGAGAATATCTTGGCCAAAAATACCCCTGAGATCAGTGGAACTGGCCCTTTCCAGGCTTTGCTACATGATACTTTGACAACTGTCAATGTAATCTTTCAATTTTTCTGTTCTATTAAGAAGTCTGCTTAATAACTATCTTAACTTGCTTACATGATTTCATAACCTGCTGGGTTGATTTCATGAGGATGGGGGGGGGGGGGGGGGTGTAGTGTACAGTTTTCTCCCATCCAATTCCATGGGGGGATATATTCCCCTTTCCAGGATCGCCGCCCATGCTACATGTAGCTACTGAATGCCGGTTGTTAAAATTGGAGGAGACGCTTAAATACTGTACTGTTAGGCAAAATCAAACCATAATGTGTGTCTGTCCTTTATTGTGACAGTGAGTCTTACTTTTCAGGAGTCATATATGACTGATGGGTTAGAAATAATAAATTTGACAATTTTATCTTTTATTACAATAGGATGAAGAGAGTGCTGCTTGTTTGACAGATGGAGATCCAGGAACTTACTGGGAGAGTGATGGGAGACAGGGCCAGCACTGGATCAGGTTAACCATGAGAAAAGGGGTTATAATAAAGTATGTTAATAAGTGACCAAACTCTTATTGCAGTGGGTTGCATATTTTTTCAGTTAATCCCAGGGTGGTGGAAGGAAGGTAGGAAGGTTGTTCAGTTTTCTGAAAAATGACTACTTTTTTTTTTGCAGAGCAAAAAACGGACTGTTACTCAAAACTGGTTCTACATCATATGCTTGTTCCGAATACTTACAGTATGGGCAATCAGGCACATATACACACACTGTTAATTTGCATGCAAGGCATATCATGTAAAATGGCTGAAAATGAGGGTTGAAATATTAAACCAGAGTTGTAACCAAGTCACTCTTTTTTGTGGCAAGTCAAGTCAACTACACGCATTTTAGCAACTCGAGTCAAGTCATGACTTGAGTCCCTGTGTTATTTCAATGGAAAAAAATCAGCCAGAGCTTTTCAAGTCAGGCAATTTTATAAGTTGTGACTAGAGTCATGTCTTGATTACAACTCTGTGTTAAACTAAAATGCTGGTTGATAAAGAATGTTAAGCTAATAGAAAAGTTTGGATTATCTTTTTTTTTGAGGTGTCACTGACAGAACATGTCTTGACACTAACCATAAATTCAAAACCAAAATGTGTTCCTCCAAGAAATTAAACAGTCGAAATGTAAGAAATGAAAACAAATTGTTCCTCTAACTTTGGGAAATGTCAAACTTCACAATTACTGGAAAATCTTTTCTTCAGAAAGAAAATAGTTGATACTATGTCATCATGCAAGATTTGCATGAAAGAATAGAGGCTCACTCTTATTAAGCTTATAGGGCAATTCTCGTCTTCCCAGACAGGTGGATGTATATCACTCCTCCTTGTGCAGACACAAACCTAATTTACTTCTTCAGGTGAGGTCCTATTGAGCATACAAGGCTATAACTTGTAATCCAAACACTCTCTCTGTATTGTGTGGAATGTGAGTTACTCTGCATCATCTGAAATTAAAACTTTGAAATCAATCAAAGAGCAGTAACCAACTGGGAATTTTGATATCCCACACTGAAAATGTACTTTGGGGTGATGAAGGTTTGTCTTAAACTTTGTTTAACTCTTTTATTTTCGAATCTGCAAAATTCATTTGAAAAGGATAATGGAAGGGGACCTCATGTGCAGGAGGTTGGGGGTGATGCTAATACTAGTAATTTAAGTGCGGAAGGACAGAAAATATTATTGTTGTAATGAGGATTATTTAAAGCCCTCTGCTCTTTATTCTGTGTAATTTCATGTACTTATTTTATTTTAGCTTATCAAAGTCATAATATCAACCTGTCCTATGTATATGCTTTCCTTATAGATAACTTCTTATGTTTATTTCTAATTACAGAAAACTTTACCTTGGTGTTGATTGCCATGATGAGAATTACATGCCAGGACATGTGGTAGTGATGGGTGGTGAACTTGATAACATGGTGAAGCTGAATGATGTCCATATAGAACAGTGAGTACTTATAAATACAGGTGGCAAGTGGTTTTATGCACTAGTCTGTGATGTCAGCAGACCTCAAAGAGAGTGCTTCTATGTACTTTGGTATACTAATCTCTAGAGGCTTTAAAGCACATCAGTATTTTTAAATTGCAGCAATGGTGCATCTGCACATCAAGACAATTGACCCAAGCACTATACAAGTAATACTCTATCATCAAAACATCCAGCAATGAACAGGGAAACATGTGATACAGTGATGTGTGGTTAAGACCTTGTTTGTAGCAAATCTTCATATTTTATAAATAATCTATGTCATGTAAGTTGATTAATATCACATTGTTCTTTGCCTCACAGGTGGCAATTGGGGGGCAGGGGGACATGTCTCCCAATATTGGAGAAATTGCACATTGACTTTGATATTTCACACAGTAAATTATTTGAAAATGTGTTCATGTCCCCCCCCCCTCTCCCAATACTGAAAACAGATTGCCACCCTTCCTTTGCCTTGCACAGTTGGCTGTTCTTTAGAAACATAAAAGATTGGAATAAATCATTTCAGCCCCCTTTGTTTTGACTCCTTTTGACAGAATGTACTACTGCATACAGTACATTTATACTCGTATCGTAAGAATTCTGTTGGTAGTACTCATAAAGTTTATAAGTACATGTATTTGGGTTTTAGTTTAATGGAATTCAAGTTTATGAAGCATTGTGGGTCTTTCCAACACCCCACAGCAAAGTTGACTATGGATGAACACTGGCAAAGTTTGCATTTGCATTCTGTTTTCTGCAAGTGTTAGCAAGTAGACAGAATTTTATTAATGTCTTCCAGTCCAGACCAGTTACTTACATCGGATAGACAGGACATAGGTTGGACATCAGATAGATCGAGGGACAAAATAGTGTGAGAGAATGGATTAGCATTTATTGGTAGTTAACAGGGCTGTACACAAGTGGGGACTGGGCACCCAGTAAATCAAAAAAAAATAATTCAGGCAGCCAGGAACCCTTTTTAAGTTACCAATTTTGTAACCCCCTCAGCACAAGCAATTTTTGAAGTACCATAAAATTTTCAATGTGATTAAAAGGAGGAGAACAAACTTTATAATACAATTGTAAATAATTCTTTTTCAAAAATAGATGGATGTGAGTCTGAGTACAAAACTCATACTTACAAACATGAGTGCAAATGAATGTGTCATGGTGTCAGATTGAGTAATGTATTTTCTACAAGTTTGCCATTTGCCTTTCAACACTTCTTTTTTCTACCCATTATAGATCATTCACTGGCAATTACTGTGTGCTGGAAGATGTCAAGAAGTATTATCCTTACATTGAAATTCAGATTAAATCTTGTGAAGGTTAGCTAGTGTACAGTAATGAAAATTCTCCATCTTACTACCTTAGCTAACATTTAGAAAGTAACTTGTACTTATCATAATGTTTGTGTATGTTTTTGCACAAAAGACAGATATTCTTCATAGGATATTCAACATCTTGTGTACAAAAATTCACTTGGTAATACACAAAATAAGTTATATTTAAATTGTTTTTGTACATTTTTTAAAGTTTATTTGAAATACTTGTAAAGTGGTGTCTGATCCCAAAAGTGATGCAATCTCTGTCTGTGAGGAAAACACCTACAAGGGTGTACAGTGTTGTAAATCATTATTTTGTAAAGAGGAACATTGATCGTCAAGATACTGTGTGTAATAATGACAATATTGAAATGTTATTTTGGTTTATGATGGAATAAATTGAAGACACATTTAAAAGCAGATATACTACCTGTATATCATGTAGATTTATGAAATAGTTTGCAGCATGTAGCCTATGAATGGTATGGTGATTTCAGCTTGGGAAAACTGTCCTTAGTGAACACTTTTAAATTAGTCACTGTACTGTAGTTACTTTAAGGTCGTTAGTAAAGCAGTTTATTATTACAGGCTATGAATGATATCAGAGTATGTCACAGGAATGAATGAGAGCACAACTTTTATGTACTAATGATGAGCCTGGGGGCCCCAGCTCCTCGGCCCAAAGGGCCCCCCATTAGGAGGTCCAAGGATTTATGCAGGATCAGTGTCGGGGGTCTTGGTGTATGAGTTTCTTTCTCAGAAAAAACAGGCCCTCCCTATCCAAAGAAGTAACCCTTTTCTGTGCATGAGGGTAGCAAGGGCCCCCTTTTGATTGGGGCCCCCAGCTTAGCAGGGTTCGAGATCATAGGAGTTACGCCACTGGTTGTATGTTGTATGTTTTGTATTACTACCAATACTTGAAGGAGTAAGCAGTCACTCTAGTGTGCTGTGTGCTGTGATACATTGACAAACTCTTACAACTCTTGTGTAATTTCTCATACAAGTATATATCATAAATGTTTTGGAAGATAAATATTGCATAGTAGTAAGGGTAAAACAGGGAGTTACCTTGCATTTAGTTAACAACTCGCCAACAAAAATATTTTTATTCAATTTAAAAGAGCTGTACATGAATAAGGGTAGGGTGTGCAGTATGCTACTTCAACAAGAAAAAGTAGTGTATAATGGTGGTCATGTCATGTTTTATTTTAAGTTCCTTATACTCTACTGTAGATGATGGTGTTGACACAAGGGTGCATGGAATCAAAATCAAGTCCCTCAAAGAGAGAGAACTAGGACTTCTGAAAGATACTTTCAGCAAAGATGAACTCGTCAGGTGAGGAAAGGCAGAAAATATGATATTCATGAGAGAAATCTCCTTTTTCAACTTTGCAAAATTTTTATTGTTCATGACAGCTTGGTTAAACAGATCTTGTCTTGCTGGTTTGCATGTACTTACACTGGCAGTACTTTGGCCTTGAATGGGGGAGGGGGGAGGGGGAGGGGTTACCACTGGAATATTGGCAAATCCCTTCCCTGTGAAGCTGCCATCTTGTACTATGCTAGTCCAGTAAAATCTAAAGAACAGTTTATGAAAGATAGAGTGTCATTCTAGATTTTTTGTTGTTGTTGTTGTTGTTGTTGTTGTTGTGATAATTCAATAAATTTTAAAACCTGTTACTAAAATACGTGCTTACAGAATGACACTGTCAAATGTAAATTAATGTACTTTAATGCAATAGATGAGGCTAGGATGACCAAAGTAGCACAACATGAAACAAGATTTGGAGAATGCTATATCACTACTCATTTTTGGTTTCCATGAAAGAGAAACCTATGCAGTCATGCTGGCGTGTGTATGTGGACCAATATTCCATGCAAGGTGAGGACATTTTCTATTGTTCTCCGGTCCTCGGGTGTTCTGAACAATAGATTTCTCCGGTCCTCAGGTGTCT
>WURT03190725.1:0-10030 GCA_009936505.3 Holothuria glaberrima
GTGTGGGATCTTATGCTTGTCATGTGGGTGACTCATGCTAGTTACAATATATCACATGGCAAGGAATCACTAAGCCTTTTGGCTTTCTAGTGGTTATTGCAGTGGGTGTTGACTATTTTAATGTATGTTAGAGGATATATTAACCTTGGTACCTTTGACAATAAAGAATACCACTGTATTTTGAATATTTTTGGTCATTGTCCATCGTAAGTCTTTGTTTTGGTTGACCCTTGAATAAATTTTAAATATGGTGAGCTCAGTGTTAAAAAAAGAAGTAAACATCAAAAAGAGGCAGTGATTTTTACATGAAAAACAACTAGAATGAAAACCATTATACTGTGTTGCATTGTGGGTAAAAGTGAATCCTTTTAATAAAATCAAATCAATTTTGTAATTAAATTATGTGTTAGTGAATCAGACAATATGACAGTTATTAAGCCTCTGCTTTCATCTGCAGATTTAAGCCCTTGAGATTGATGAAAACATTTTTCTGTTTGAAATACTGATCAAATGTGAGTGATAAAGAGCTCTGTTTCAAAGATTAATTAAGTCCTGATGCGTTTTTCACATCCAACCATGTTAAAGTATTGGGCTGGCTCCTTGGAACATTAGTTTTGCATATGAAGCTTGTTTACCTCTTCAAATGCTAATATCTCCCGAAGACACGAGAGGTGATGGGATTCTAGATCAGGAAGTGAAAAGTGAGATGATATTATTTTCGTAAGTGCTAAAATATCTCCCTCCATGTGTAAGGTTTCGGTATTTGTAGAAAAGCAATTCTAGGAGATGCTGATAGCAGTACTTATAGAAGCTTTGAGTATTTTAACAAACATTATATATATATACAGCTTTTTTAAGGAGATTGTTTGCTTTTCCTTGAATTGCTTTCTTATATAGAATTCTTTTAAGGGAAACTGAAGGCAGTACTGATAGAATGTTGTGATTTTAAACTTTCAAATGCTTCCTTTGTCAGTTTGATTTTAATTACATCTTCTTTGTCAGGAAAGAGACAAACAGCGGGTAGAAGAAGATAATAAGTTGGCACAGGCAATCTTTGCGAAGGATGAACTTCGCAGAAGGATTGAACGAGAGAAGAGACTTCATCACGACGTCCATGTTGGTCGCATCACGGGGGACCCGCACAAGCGTGTACAGTATGTGAAAGATAAAAATGGAAAGGTCATAGAGGTATGTTTCATGGGAAGAATATTTAGTCACCCTGGGTAAGGGAGGTGGGCAAGGATAAGCTAAGTAGCCTTCCAAAGATAAGGGAGATGCAAAAATCCCTGCTCTCCCCCTCCCCTCTTCCAACCCCTTCCATTCACCTCTATAAAATGTGGATATACTTTGAAAAGGTAAAGAATTATTGTTTTATTTGCACTACTTTTAATGCCATTTTGCATAAAATTTTTTTGTCAGTACTTAACTTTTCATTAAACTGTGTGCCTACCTTAAAGCTTGTGCATAATTAAAAATAACGTATAGGTATGAATGGTGACCCAACTTAAGTTCGAAAGTGATGTCTCCAGCAAAGTTATCGCAATTTTCTTCAACAGATTCCCATGTCTTTCAACTGTCAGTGCACACCTTACATCAAAAAACTGGAAAATCAAATCGAAGCCACCAAAGAAGGCCTCCTTCATGAAATTGACATGTCTAGGTCAAAGTTTGAAAGTCGTATGCGTAACCTGGACAAGAGGATGTCCCATCAGGCTCAGTGCCTGGACCAGCTATCTAGAGAGAGGGTGGCTGCAGAGAGGACTGAGTGTTTGCACAGGATTGATAGGAGGGCAGGGGAGGAGAGGGCGGTGATGCAGGAAGAGCAGGAAGCAAGAGTGGAACTGCTGAGAGACGAGATGAAGAAATGGTTTGAAAACAGGATACAACCTCTCCATGATCAGTTGAGAGGTATTTATGTAGAGGGTGATGAAAACGGCAGACGTTATACATCTCCTGCAAATATGACCTCACTTTACCAGGATTCAGGGGTGGGGATCCCTAGGACTCAGTCAGAGAAATCTCTTACTGACTTAGGGAGGACTCAGTCAACAGAGAATGCCACCATGGAGGAAGAAGGTGACTCCTCTCAAGGGAGGAGAAGCAGAATAGAGAAGTCACAACTGAGGAGACACCTGTCAGAGCTAAATGTTGATCATTCTAATGAGAAAGAGGGCCTAGATGAATATATATCAAGAGGGGCCCGACCCAAAGAAACACGATCTAGTGGAACAATAACAGATGGACAGCAGACCAGGGAAAGTCGCACTGAAGCTACCCCTCTGGTATCAGCTTCATATAGACCACCACTGGTTACAACCCAAGAGAGAATTTTTTCGGTCACTGGTAGGGTGTTATCACCCAATGGTGGTCACAGGGTGGAGAATGGGCCTAGCCCACTTCCCATCTCACAAGGGTATATGATGTCTAATCATGTGAGTGATCAGTCCTCAGGCGATGACAGTTCAGACTCTGACTCTGAAATCACAGAAACAAAATCTCAGACAATGTCAGTAGCGTCCTCTACCCATGGTTCATTGGTAAACGGCAGAGCCAAAAGTGAATCAGGGGTACCTCATCGTCAGCTATCTCTAGCGTCCAATTCCTTAGCAGCTGCTCAACCATTGCAGAGTAATGCAAGTCATGTTGCTAGTCCCCTAAGCCAAACAGTAACTCCTTCCAAGAAACCTTTCTCATCGGGAGGTTCCACAGTTATGTCCACGTGTTCATCTTCAGGTATATCTTCTGCCAAATCAGCCTCTTTGGTTTCATCAACTCATCGCAACCCTCCCCCACCACCTCCTCAAAGGCAGTCCGTCCCTGCTCAAATCCATGAAGAGCCAAATAACTCTGCCCATTGGAGGAACAGACCCAGACAGGTAATGGACATTCCCCCTCAGGTATCAAGGGCCACAGCCATGGCCACACCTTCAGTAACCTCCAGTCGTCAGAATGACCGTGGTAGGGAATGGAGATCTAGTGAAGCATCTAGCCAATCATCAGTGTCTTCCTTTAAACTAGCCATGCAGAATGGTAGGGAACTTCGTTTATGATATTCCCGAGAAAAATTATTCCTCCAGTCAAGTAAAAAGGAGGACACATTACTTAAAATTAAGGAGTAAGAAAGATGTATTTATTGTCTTCAGGAAAACATTTGCCAAAGCCTTGTCTATTTTTTTTTTTTTTTTTTTTTTTATAATTCTTGGATATTGCAAGCTATTGATATTGATGATGCAAGCTGTGCTTGTGAAACATGTCGACTTTTGGAGTGTTTTTTTGTCTTTAAATATGGTGCCTTTTAAAGTGATGGTATCCTGCATTTTCTTGATCTCAATTCTTGGGAAGTACATAGAAGAAATTTTGCCTGTATTTTTCTCTTCTATAAGAAAGTGAATACTTGCTGCATAAGATGTGTAGTCTGTTAATTTATGCCTTGTCCATGTGGATTATCCTCCTATAAAAGGTTAACATTTTTTGTTTTATATCTATATTTAACTCATATCGGGTTGTTGAGCTGACTTGAGAAAAGTTCGAAGTTTGCTTTTCTCTACATGTATCCATTCCCTGCATTCATTCTCTGTGTTCATTTCCTTCATTCTTCATAAAGCTTGTCTGACTTTCACTTAGTCATTGTGTGGACAAAAATAGCCCAGCATATGGTATATCAATATCCTTTTAAGTCGTTTGCAGAGTAATTTAAGCTTCATTTATATGTGACATAGGTTTGGTGGTTACCTGTTCATTCCAGAATGTTTTTAGATGGTCTTTGTACCAAGAAAATTAAAAAAATGCAAAACATTACTGACTTACGTGATTACATATCTAACATCAGAAAACACTTCAAAAATGGGGCATTTTGGAAAGTCATCTTCTAGCTTCTGGTTAAAAGCTAGAAGTGATAGATTGGCAAAGGTGGGGGATTATGGACAACTGATTGTAATAACACAGAAGGAATTAGAGAAAGTGTTCCAAGGATGTCCTAGCTACTTGTTCTAATTATGTTCTTTTCCCTTCTTAAAATAAGGGTTTAATATAGAATTGTGTTGACATGTTAGAAGGGTACAATAATCTATGCTTTCTGATGAAATGAGCATTCAGTTCGTAATTGTTGCTCCTTAAGATGTTAGTAGATGGAGGTGTCAGATTTATCCACCAAACGGGAACTGATGGCAAGTCAATGAGTCATCGTAAACTCACATTAATCAATATTTTGTTTTTGATTCCTTGCCAAAGGCAGAAGGAATCTATGCAATGGTGATGTCGTGTGTGTGCGTGCATGCGTGCACTCACAAACATGTCTTTAGCGGGTACCGGGGCAGTTGGCTCGAGCTCCGCTCTGGCACTTCTTTCCTAGCTCACGCGCGGCTCGAAACAGGAGTAGCTACCCGAAAATTCGGCCACTGCAATGAGAAGTCACAGACGGCTGCACGTGCCTGCCTTGCAGCGCGGCCCGCCCTCAAGCACGTAGCAAACCTTGCCCACTTCGAGGGCAGTTTTGCTGCTTTGCTTTGCAATTCCCTTGTATTCCCTACCGGGTCCTTTCCTAGTACCCCATAAGGCATTGAATGAGCGTGTGTGTATGTGTGTGTATGTGACGTCCCTTGTAAATATGATATCTCAAGATAGCAATGACCGACACTTATATTTTGTATATAGATTTGTCATGTTGAGAGGAAGAACCCTGTTGTTTCTGGTGGAGGTCAAAGGTCATTTGAGGTCACCATAGGGCAAAAACAGAAAACTTTGAAAACATGATATCTCAAGTTAGCAATGACCGACACTCTTCATATGTAGTATATAGATTTGTCACTCTTCATATGTAGTATATAGATTTGTCATGTTGAGAGGAAGAGCTCAATTGTTTTTCATTGAAGGTCCAACGTCATTTGAGGTCACCAGAGGTTAAAAACAGAAAACTTTGTAAACACAATATCTGGAGATAGCAATGACCAACTCTTTTCATACTTTGTATATAGATTTATCATGTTGAGAGGAAGAGCGCTGTCTTCACCAGAGGTCAAAAACCGAAATCCTTGTAAACACAATATCTTGAGGTAGCAATGATCGACACTCTTCTTTTTTGGTATATAGATTTGTAAGGTTAAGAGGAGGTCAAAGGTCATTTGGGCTCACCAGAGGTCAAAAACTGAAAACTTTGAAAACCTGATATCTCAAGATAGGAAATTTGCATAAGTTTCATACGTGGTATGTACACGGATGCATTATGGTGAGAAGTAGAACCCTATTGTTTTTGGTGGAGGTCAAAGATCATCTGTGGTCACGGGGATCAAAATCTGAAAACCTTGTTTACATAATATCTTAAGGTATGAAGCTTGAGTAGATTTCATTCTCGGTACATGGATGCTTTATGGTTCAAGGAAGAACCTTTTTGCATTTGGGGAGGTCAAAGGTCATCTGTGGTCAAAAAGAAGTCAGAAAGCAAAATTTGCCAAGAATCTTCAAGAAAATCCCAACATTTCTACAGCAAGGAATCACAAGGCCTTTTGGCTTCTGGTTCCTTAAAAGTTACAACCAATCCCCCCCTCCCCTGCTCATATAATCTTGTAAAGTGAATGCAAGAGAAGCATTGGAACAGTGCAAACTTTACATTCCCCATATGAAAGTCATCGTATCCATATCAGTGCTGTCATTGGGTCTCAGAATTGGGGAGGGGGGGGGAGGATTTTCCGCTTCCAAAATATTTTAAGGGGAATTCGGTTCAAGTGGGGGATCTCGATGAGTTGCAAGATAAAAAGTCAACTTTTTCCAAAAGTATTGCTTTTGGTTTCCTTTCAATTTTAAAACTTGTGGGATTGCTGAGAAAATAGCGGGAATTGCGCACTCCCACTGCATATCCCAAACACTAATTCATATCTATTTCAGGTTCTAAATGATAGTTGAAAAAGTAAAAGAAAACTAAGCATTTCTTATGTAGGGATGACATCACTCCCTGCTTGCTTTAAGTTAGCTTCAGGTTGCAAATATAATAGCTTCATGTGATAATATCTGGACAACTATGCATCGGATTCGAACAAAAGTATCACCAGAAGGGGTAGGTGAAAGTGCTTGTTTCACATATCAAAAATGACTTTTTGCTTTAAAAGCATTCTATAAATGCTGACAAGAAGCCACATACTTACAAGCACTTAAGAAGTCACTCAACTGCAAAAGGCAATGATATTTAAGTTCTTTCAACATATAAATTGACTCGGTCTCTTGAAAAGCTTTAGCCTAAGATTCAAGAAAGTCTTCTACTCAGCTGGGAAAAGCCTACTCTGAACTAACAGCTAGATTGTTCACCTTAGTAAAGTAATTCCTTTAGTGTTATTGCTTTTAGTTATCTGTGTACTCGCACCTCTATCAGTCTATCAATAGCACTGTTATATCTCACGACAAAGGTTGACTTTCCAAACCTATATGTGGAGTGTTTTCTGTAATTGCCCTATGTTGTTATTGAAGCCAGAAAATTGGATTGACGCTGAAGTCAAACCTCTATCATTCCAAGTAGATAAGTCATGCTTTGAAAAAAAATAAAAACGTTAAGACTGTTCAGATAGTGTGTATGCTTGTCATGAGTACTGCATCGTATGTATTGTATTCTTCTGTGACTTTCACGTGAGATGTATTAAGTTTACTCAAAAGATTGCATCAAACCAAAGAATTTGAGATTACCTGGCCATCATGTTCAATACCTCACTGTTATTTACATGTTCTGTATGTAATTTTTGCAAATCAACTTGAAGAAAAAAGATGCACCGAAAGCATCTGTGATGATCCCCTTTCTTGTTTCGTAGAATGATTTACGAAACTTATGTTGTCATGAAAGTTAGCTAGTACAACCCACAAACCTCACATTCCTTGTAAATCTGGTCTGCTGGATGTCAAAAATAGAGAGTTTGGACAAAATAAGATCTCGGGCATGACTGGAAGGAGATTTTAGGTTCCTGTTTTAGGTTTCGTTGACACTGATGAGGATGTTGTTTATCTGTTCAAGTGAAAGATTTAAATCATGTTCTTCACGGAGCCTGGGTTAATGTAGCAGTAAGTTGATGTCAAAAAAGTCTTGGTGTAAGGAAGTGTTCGTTTATTAGAGTAGGCATTTGATTTCCACCTGGGAGAAGATGTAAAAGTAAAGTAGTTACAACATAGTCAAGAGTCTGTCCAGAGTACAAAAATTCATTCTTTTGTTGATTCAACTCTACATGGATGGTTCACTTAGTTGTACGGTTTGGGCTGAGTGCAATGTAGGAGTAGGACTGTCACAAAGTCTTCAAAAGAGGGGTGGTCATTTTGTCGGTAGGGCTTGGAGTGAAGGTTAAAAACCCCCTGAAGCTGTTGATTTAAAGGGAAAATACAGTCACCCCAATCAGAGTTAGTATGCCCCGTCACTCTAGTTCATGAATGGCCTATTTTGATCATTTGACGAAATTTTTGTTAGTGGATTGTGAAATTCAAGGAGAATTTCTCCTTACTTTACCTATTGTTTGTAATAGTTATGTTCAAAATGTCTTCAGAGGTGCTTGTAATGCAATAAGAAGAGATTGGCAAGAGTTTGCTATTTTCCAAAGCAAATTTTTGGGCGACTGCCAGTTGCCTTTAAGATAAGAAAAATGCTTCAAACCTATTAGATGATGGGATCAGACAGGGATTCTTGGCATATATACAAAGTTGTTTTTCTTGCTAACATATTGTCAAGACAATATTTTTCTTGTAAGTTTTTTTTCTTCATTTCTTATTTTCTTGGCCAAAATGTGGGCAGTGCCTAATAAAATATAGCCTTGTTGAGTCATTTTACCCTAAATACTGTGAATGAAATTGATTTCTAGTTATATTCTGAGTATGTGTAAACCATTCATCTAAAAGAGTATTCATATATGACATTAAGAAAAGTTTTATAAAAGACAAAATTCTTTAATTGATCTGTGTTTACCTGAACAGTAGGCTATTGTGATAAGTCACAAATGGGTGCATATCTAAAAGTTGCTCTGTGAAAAATTCTTTGGAGAAGAGGGCATGTCTGAGCAAGTAGAAAATACTTAATAGACTTTTATACAGCATTTAGCACTATGCAAAGGTTAAACATTGATAACTGCCTGTAACAATCATGTCTTCCATACAGTTGTTATTTCTGACATAAATACACTTATTTTGGTATTTGAGGCTCCCAGGAGTTTGGCAGGATTTTTTGTTTTGCTTTATAGAATTTCTCAGTACAACCCCTTTCCTTCCCTTAGAAGGAAGTTGAAAATTTATCCCTCTTCTATAGTTTCTTTCCAAGTTTCACCAGGTCAGTCTCGGCCTTCCATGGGTCCTGATTGAGGTCATCTCACCATTCTCATGTAACAAATTAAGAAGACAAGCTATTTGGCAAACTGCTTGTATCCATTAAACAGCCTGTAAAAGCAGTGATGTAAAGTTCATTTTTCCCAAAGACAGACTGACATTTCGAAGCTTCTCATATGTCAGTAATTAATGTGAAGATATTTTTATGTGGTATATATCTGAGGTATGGGATTACATAAACTAATAAACGAATGTCTAAGCTAGACAACATGGAAGAGGATCTTAAAGGGAAATATTGCATTTTTCTTACAGTAATATTCCAAGTTTTTAAAACCAATATGTAAAGATTCAGAATGATAGATAATTTAAAATGAGGCAGTATGGTAGCTTTTTTTTCAAGAAGTAAGGTTCTCACAGGAAGAAATTCAGTTACTTGTTGCTCAGTTATTTGTCGGCCCAAATCTACAATTTAAATGATGCAACTTCAGTAGTGCTTAGAATGCATGCTATTTTTAGGAGGTTAAACTATAGCAGTAGTTAATTGGTGAAACTGAATGGTTTAATAATGATTAAAGCTATTTTCTTTGTATGCCATGGTGGTGCATTTGAAATGCAATATACCTTTCAAAGCTGCATGCAAGCAAAGTCATGTTACTTTGCAGGGCAAATGCAGTCATTTACAGAAGAACTATGAAAGCTGGTCTCATTCATTAGGATTTTTCATTTCCCCCACCCCTAATCCTAACCCCTCCTTCTTGCAGAATTTTGTATTTCTACAAATTTGCAAAAATTTAGTGAAACACAATTCAGTTTTATGTATCTTATGTGTGACTTTTTGTGCTTTAAAGGGAATAAGCAGTGACCTCAAATTTATTTTGAAACATTGGTAAATTTCTACAAATCTTGTATTTTCAACCATCCCTAACCCACACCCTTATAAATATAAAGATTGCATATTAAAGGCAAACAAATGAGTAAGTCTGCAGGAATTTACTTCTTTTACAGACAAAAATATTGTCACCTCAGAAAATAGAACCACTGTGAATTAGTATAGGCAGTATACAAATGCAAGTTTGGCTGACTGCATTTTCCCTTTAAAAGTTCAGTGTGTTAGAGAAACGACATCCAACATCCGCATTGAAGTTTTGTTATAGGACTCTCTGCAAGCTGTTCAATGGCTATATGCATTTTACAAAAGTAGTTTGGAAATGTGAAGTAATATTCAATTGCCTCGTCTTCACATTGGACCATGTCAAATGCACCCCACAAGCATCTTTCATTGAGCTTCACAGTACAAGTATTACATACCCCAGGTTAACCAAGCAGTTGTTTTGCTTAAATTTCAAAAGATATGTGTTTGCCCTTCAGAAAACTTCCATACATTTAAAGAGGCTGTGGTATTACTTACTCCAAACATATTTAAGAACCCCTGGATATTTCTGTTCACAATTGGTGACCACTCTTTGAATGACACAAATTCAAACAATGACTTCACTCTGATTGGTCCAACATAACTTGTGCAGATCAGTGAAATTTCATGTAGTGAAGCTCATTGCATGGACAGGTCTGATTACATTGCATAAAAGTCTTATTTAGCAGGCTATTATACTCAGCAAAATATGGCCTTGGGCAATTTACACTCAGTACAGGACACTGCAGCTTTGTCTGGGAGGTATAGCAGAGAGATGATTTTTGGTTTCGATGAAAGAGAAACCTATGCGGTCATGCTGGCGTGTGTATGTATGTATGT
>WURT03190747.1:0-10029 GCA_009936505.3 Holothuria glaberrima
GGCACGTGCAGCTGCGCGTGACTTCTCATTGCAGTGGCCGAATTTTCGGGTAGCTACTCCAGTTTCGAGCTCCGCGTAAGCTAGGAAAGACGCGCGAGAGCGGACCTCGAGCCGACTGTCGCGGTACCCGCTAAGGCCATGTTTGTGAGTGCACACACACACACATACACACACACGACATCACCATCGCATAGATTCCATGCCTGCCTTTGGCAAGGAATTAACAAAACATTCTTCTAAGCAAAGTGAAAGGTATACAAGATATGGAAGAGTTTTTAGGTGAATAATAATACAGAAATAATCCTAGTAACAAGTAAAATACAAAATGCATAATTGTTTCTACGATGTCATTTCACAACATTTTTTGTCATAAATGTACCATACATGTCTTTGATCATAACTTCATCAAACGTGATGCATCCACACACCATGTATGAGAAATACAGTATCTATGACCCCCTCCCTTGAGATATCCATGAACACGATTATCATAACTGACCTCCTGTGACCACTGGTGACCATGGATTGCACTCTACTAAAAGCAACAGAGTTCTTTAACTGAATAAAATGCATCTACTTGCCAAGTATGAAAAGTACCCATCCTTCTTACAGTGAGATACTGGGTTAAGAAGGTTTCCAGAGTGCAATCTCCAGTGACCTCAGATGACCTCTAGCCTCCACCAAACAATACAATTCGACTACAGATAATGCATCTACATGCCATGAAAGCAAAGTATCCATACTTCCTTTCTTAAGGCTATGTGTTAACAAGTTTCTAGATTTTGAAGTCTAGTGATCTCATATGACCTTTGCCCCCCACAAAAAAGGAAAGGGATCTAACTATGCACAAAGTATGGGAACTCAAAATATTCGTTCCTGAGATAAATCGTTTTAACAATGTTTTCTGAGTTTCTTCTCCATGATCTCAGACGACCTGTCACTTTCACCTTCCCCATCATCAATAGTATTTTCCTACTGAATATAATGCATCTACATGCCAAGTATGGAAAGTCTGCATACTTCGTATCTTGAAATACTGTGTTAACAAGACTTTCAGTCTGAATTCTCTTAACTTCTGACGACCTTTGACCTCCACAAAATCAATAGGGTCATTCTTTGTCACATGGCCATCTATGTGCCCAGTATCAGAACTATCACAGTTTCCCTTCCTGAGATATTGTGTTAACAAAGTTTTCATAGTTTGACCTCTGATACCTCAAAGCACTTTATTCTCAAAGCACTGAGATTCTCAAATTGATGACCCCTCTCCTCTAAACATGGAGTAAACATAATCAACATACCCTATGAGTTCAAAACAAACCTGAGTCGAAGCAAATCCACCCCCATAGTTCTGTTGCTCTGACAACCATCTGACAATGGCATGACTGTAACTGATATCACCGAGGGCAAGCTGAGCAAGAAGAGCATAGCCAGTAGTTTCTACCATTATAGCTGTCGGACGTACACGGTACCAATACGGTCGAGAGCTTTCATCTAAGCTAGAAGGATCAGCTCCCCAGTAACGTGTATTTTTCACTGGATTGAAAAAACACCATGCAACAGATTTAACAAACAATATATTAATAAAGAACATTGACAAAAGTAACATAAACCCTTTTACTGCATGCCAACTATTGTAATACTACTACATGAAATGAGGACATTGCAGGATAAGAAAATTCTGAAGTGTGTACACAAAACACATTTTCAGAACAAACATGCAGGTATAAACATAGCACAACAGTGAGAGATTTTCATGAGAAATACCCATGTGACTTAAATTCAGGTCTGTTTATACTTCATTAAACACATTTTAATACCTTGATCAAATGTTTCCATGGATTTCAGTAAAAGGTTAGCACGGTCTCTGTCTTGGCTTCCAACAAGTGCAAGGGCATAAGTTACAATAGCAAGGGCGTACGGTCTCCTTACATTCTCTAGTTCCCTCTCAAGGAAAGCAGTTGCACGACTTGTGGCGGCAGCTATTTCATTAGACTTTTCAGGGAAAGAACAAACAAGTGGGTCAAACATCGTTCAAGATGGGCACATCATCTAACATTTTAAACCCAGACTACATCCTTCAGAATAAGGCATATATTAGATGGGCTCCACATCTATACATAATATTTCAACCAATGATTTTTCTTAGATATTTTTAAATCTCTGTGTATGGTTATTTCTTTGAAACTTTTAAGACAATGTTGAAATATAAACACATCTTGCAATATCTCTTCTTATTCAACTTAAACCACTTCAAACAATATTTTTAAGCATTTGACAATGGCTGTTTTTTTTTCATTAAAGTACAAACTTGACTGAATGAACTTCAACACAGCAAATTTCAAAATTATGGTTGACAGTTCTTGCTTTCAAAGTCATGAGACCTGTCAGGGTGTTACTCTCAGCTGTAACCAGCATTCATCACCATTGATGTAAACTACTACTGACAGGCTCAAATAAACTCTCATAAACTTCTCTTGTTATCATCTTCAACTACAAGAGATATCCATGCCACAGTCACACTGTAACAAAATGACACCCATTCTCACAAAACATTTTCAATATGTGACAATATTCCTTACCAGAGCTGCACATTCACACTCATGGATTGATATCAAGACAAATGCAGTGAGGGAGACATCGCCTTGGACTCCACCCTGTGAAATAAAAAGAAAAAATGTCCCTAAACTTACGGGAGCTGCAAATATGAAGGAGTTTAAGAAAGACATGTGTCCCTGCCTATTTGAGGAATTTGCCAATTTACTAAGCCCATAGATGTTACATATTGCAATTTTTATAGGTCATTTTCCAGTGTTGTTTGTGAAATTGAAAATGAAACTGTTGTCAGTTTTATAAAGCAGCCAAAATAGATATGAATTTCAACTCAAGATCAAAAGTAAGTTGAAAGAGTTTAGGCATTTACCTATCCCAGTCATCCTGCCTCTGGTTTCTACACACATTAACCTCCATACATTACCCTTTTGAAAGTAAAACAGTACATAAACCTCTGGAAGGAAACAATACTGACTTGAAAACTTAAAACTATATATTAAACTTGAGAGATATTTATAAAGTTTGAGGCTCTTCCATAAATCTGTCTTCATATTATCATGCATAACACAATAGTAGATGCTGCTTAGACTATCTGTATCATGCCCACCTAAACTTTTCCCTTATATCAGTCAGCATGTTGGGACATTATTTCATTCCTCTACTACCTTTATATAGAAACCCTCAACATACCAAATACTGTACGAAGCAAATTTAACATGTTGTAGACAAAGTTGTTAAATTTTTCACACTGAAGTAAAGTCTTCGAATCAACGTATCATATAATCACTTTCTTATCACTTTACAGCATACTTTACTGTTTCATTATTATTTTGAAAGTTAATCTTCATAATACATGGCAGGATCAGGATAGACTTCTAATTTATATGCTTTTGATCAACACATATGGTAAACAAGATAAATATTGTAAATAAAACATTGTTTGACAAACCGTCATCTCTCTATGGTGAACTCTGTAAGTTTCAAAGAAAGCGCCATCTTCCCGTTGAGCGTGGTTTATGAGCCATTCAATTGCTGCGCATGTCACTTTGGGATCCACAAACTCAAATTCACTAGCATGGCAAAAGACCTTATTAACAAAAGCAGTCAACCTGTTAACAGATGTAAAAAGCAGTTTACATCTTAAGAAATGAAGAATTATTAATGATGACAAAGTCTTCAATCATATAAAAGAATTGCCAAGGTAAGAAGGCCTACTTCACTTGCTTGTGCAAGCTAACATTTTTATAAAACAAATGATATACACAATGTTAAATGAAAATTAGATCTTTAATAGTGACCTCATTAGTACACAACCTTAATACCCTACTCTGTCAACTAAAATACACATTTATCTCTTACATGATATTTCAACATACAAATCAGTTTAAAAGCAGAATTTAAGATTTATTATTGACATAAAAAAGTTTGATGTGTGAGCTTGGTAATCTTCAGGCTAATGTTCTTCAGCAAATGGGCAAATGGTTGGACCTCTAATGACCTCAAAATAGCCTTTGCCTCCACAAAAATGAATAGGGTTCTTCGACTGAATTGACACTTACCATAAACAATACATTACTTAAGAAATAAATTGCATTTGGCAGACTATTGTTGGTGAATAAAACATTAAGACTTCAAATTTGGCAAAACAACGGACAAGGCGAAGCCAAGTCCATTATCTTGTCACAATTGAAGTCTTGACAGTTTAGGAGACAATAATAGCCTGACAAATGTGGTTTATTAATATTCTACCAACAAAAATGGGTGAAAAGCTTCATTTTTATCAGTTTTTACTTTTACTGACCATGTGTTGTGGAATAACAGGTCAGTGTTTAACCAATCAGAATGCAGGATTCTCAATAAAAGATGTCTAGAGGTGGAAGAATTGCACTTGACTTTGCGCATCCGCATGCCAAATATGACACACCTCCAGTTACCATTACTGACATATAAAAGACAAGAGTTATCACAGTTTGCTATTACGCTATTTCAAATAGGCCTTAACTTCCATTGTTTTGATGTGTAGACATGATGTTTCAGCTTGATCTTTACAATTCAATAACAGCAAACTGATATTTCAGCAGAAACATTTTTTTCATTGAATTGTTGTGTGACAAAATGGATTCATTTTGTTTTCAACACATGCAATAACAAATAAGTTCTTCAGTATGACCTAATACCTACAATTTATGCAAATGATTTGATACCCCAACTGATAAATACATTACTTGTAACTTTTTTTCCAACATTATTCACTTCCATCTGTAGAAGTATTTTTCCAAAAGTCTTTTCAGCTGGATCACAAAGGATAAAACCACACATTAACACTGGAGGGTTTCTGCTCCCCTAAGGAGTTACATCCCCTAATGGGAGACACTACATTTAAAGTAACTGTATCTCAACCATCAGATGTGTGGAAGAAGAATGCATTCTCATACTCGCACATGGATATATCAAATGAACCCTGAATGAAAACTGTCTTTCTTTTCTGCTTCCAGTATTGCATAGCCCATGGATCAGTGTTCATTTCAACACAGACATATATGGGAAAGGGCATTCTTCCCAAACAGAAAACCAGAAAGACAAAAAGAAATGTATATGAACAGATGCCTCATAATAATAGATGTCCTACCTTCAAAACACCAGCTCAACCCACTAAGTTGACATTAGCTACACAATGTTCCTCTAACATGATTGTGCCCACCTGAAATGGACAAGCCTGAGTACTCAGACCACATCAGTTATGAGACATCAGTTAAGGGTGCTAAAGACCACCCAAAATTTAACTTTGGGTTTTGCATAGTTTTTTATGTCCAGGCGACTTAAAACTCGCAAATCTTAGTACTCAGACCACCTGAGGCCAAACTGACTGACCAGACTACCTGAAACAGCTTTTCATGTCAGGTGATCACAATTTGGTACACGTTCAAGGTAGTCTGTGTACACCTTGAATACTCCTTTTCAGAACCATGCTGGGCAAAAATTTGCACTGCACAGTTAAACTTGTTAAAACCAGAAGGCCAAAAGGCTTAGTGATTCCTTGCCATAAAATGATATATTGTAACAAACATGAATCACCCACATGACAAGCATGAGAACCCTCACAGTAATCCTACTTGAGGTATCATGTTCATACAGTCAAAACACTTAAAGGGAGAAGGCAGTTACCCAAAGTTTTCTTTCCAAAAATTTGCTAAATCTTCCATATCTCCTCTTATTTCTCTCACAAGTATTTTTGCAATTTTTCCTGATAAAATGATTGAATATTGAAGGTAAACCAAGGAGTTATTCTGCATAAATTTAAGAAATGAATGACAAAAATATTGTCACATGATTGATCTGAGCCATTCCTGAACTAGTGTACCAGGGTACACTAACTCAAATTGGGGGGACTGCATTTTCCCTTAAGATCTTGTGACCCCAAATGACCTTTCACCTCCATTTAGGACAATAGGAATCACCTACTGTACCTTATATGACCATCTACATGCTAAATATAAGCATTCCACAGGCCAAGTATGAAACCCCTCACAGTTATCCTCCTTAAAATATCATGTTTTACCATGTTTTAACCTTTTGTGACCCCAAATGACCTTTGACCTCCACCAAAAACAGTAGGAATCATCTACTCAACATGGCCAACCCACACACCAAGAATGAAATCCCTCAGAGTTACCCTTCTTGAGATATCGTGTTTACAAGGTTTTGACCTTTTGACCTCTGGTGACCCAAATGACCTTTGACCTCCACCCTAAACAATAGGGATCATCCACTCAATACGGCTAATCCACAAACTAAGAATGAGATTCCTCAGAGTTACCCTCCTTGAGATATCATGTTTACAAGATTTTGACCTTTTGACCTCTGGTGACCCCAAATGACCTTTGACCTCCAACCAAAACAATAGGGATCATCTACTCAATACGGCAAACCCACACACCAAGAATGAAATCCCTAAGAATAACCCTTCTTGAGATATCGTGTTTACAAGGTTTTGACCTTTTGACCTCTGGTGACCCCAAATGACCTTTGACCTCCACCAAAAACAATAGAGATCATTTACTTGATATGGTCAACCCACACACCAAAAATGAGATCCCTCAGAGTTACTCTTCTTGAGATAGAGTGTTTACAAGTAAAGCATCACACACATACACACACACACAACATCACCATCACATAGATTCCTTCGGCCTCTGGCAAGGAATCAAAAATAAGTTGTGACTGGATGTGGCTAATCCTTGGCTAACCAGGACATAACTAGATGGCGAGGAACCAATAAGTTTGTGATAAAACTTACCAGGTGCTACTAGGATAATTGGGATTAGTTCCCCAAACAGAAAAGGAACCATCACTATGTCTGTGAACCATTTGTCTGAGTATACCTATGAGAGGGAGACAATAAGATTTTGTATGAGAATATGAACTAGTATAATACAGCTTCAAAATACCAAACCAATGAAGATGTTTCAATTTTTCTCATCATCAAAATCACACAGTACTATTTCAGAATTAATTCCCAACCCAGCAAAAGGCTGCAGAGAGCAGTTTGGTAGGCCATAAAGCTAGCTGTAGAATATAAATAAAAAAAATTAATATGAGTCTTTATTTCTATCACTAATTTTTCATAGTTCATCTTATCCAACACATGAAATTTTGGTGTATACATTGCTTATTGTTGAAACCTGTCTCGTATACATGTACATAGAACTTCAACAATCATTCACTATTGGTGAAAAATGGTACTTAAGTAATTTCAATAATCAAAAGTGCAGCCTGAGTTTTAAAAGTATAGAAAGCCTGTTCTTACTAGACCTATCTAGAACCCTAGCACTGTGTCATGAGACTCAAGTATTCATACCTTATGTTACACTCTCACATCAAAGCATGAAATTCTGATATTGCTATTTCTGGGTCAAAATATGACAATTTCATAAAATCAGGGATTTTCCTATTTATTGGTGTGGAGCTATTTCAAAGTTGCATTTGGAAGTTGAGAGTTTTCAAAGCACATATTCATTTCACAGCAGAACATTGCATATTACAGCAAATATGCGATGTCATACAGGCAGACCAATTGACCTCTCTTTATTTCTCTATAATCTTGACAGATGATGAAATTTTGTACCTAGTTACTTTCAGTGTTGTACCCTTAGCTATTAAAAAATGTAAAGCCCTACTAATCAGTAATCAATTTCAATGTTTTCACTGGTACCAAATTGCAAGGTCAAATTGAACACACCACTTTTAAGGGGAAAATGCAGTCACCCAAAACTGGATTTTTTGTAGTAGTCTACCCTATTTCATGAAGGGCTCTTGAAAATCGTGTGACAATATTTTTCTCACGGAACTGTAAAATTTATGAGGAGTAACTCCTTGGTTTACCTTCAACATGCAATATTTAAGTTCAGAAATATCATGAATGATACAGGTGGAAGCAAAATAAGAACAAGTTTGTGAGATTTAGCTGTTGTTTCAAAATAAGTATGGGCTATTGCTTTAAAGAACACTAAATGTTTTTTGGAGCAATCTGCTAGTATCCATAACATTTTGTAGGTAAGTCTTTTCTTGAGAAGCACAACCTATCTTCTTAGAGCAAGATCTTGAGTTAATACATACAAGATACCCTAAAGTCATTGTAAATGCATGAAATTCTGAAAAATGTATCTGTGGATGATGCTTACATACAGGTGTCAATCAAATGTGTCTTTAAGCTTACAGCTTAACCTAAACTGCACGCCTAAATACAAAACTTGGAGAGCAACAGCTGATCATTCATTTTTAGGAAGGTCAATTTGTCATGATATTTCTTCTATTTCACCTTCATTGATGTTGCTGCGAGCTTTCTGTTCTAATGTTGCACTGCTGGCATCAACCCTGGTCAAGTACCGAAGAACATAGACATTTGGGGCCATGTATATCATGGTCTGTTCTCCACAACCACGTGGTAAAGCCAGGAGGGATTCCAAGCCATCGATGACACTTGTGATGACTGGACCAAGGACATTACCTGCCGATGGAAACATGAAGAAGTTTAAAAACATTTGAGAAAAAGAGCTTATGGCTAGGCCAAAGACATTGCCCACCACAAAAACATGTAGAATAATGTATGAAATATTCTATAAGAAGAGCATCAATGATACAGATGTTGAAACCTGTCAAATTTCATTTTCAAGGACAAACATGGGAAAAGTTGAATACGTGCACGTCTCATACCCCAACATCATGAAAACATAGCAACCAACAGCTAGGATTGGTGGGTGACCATAATGTAAATGTTTCTCACACATGCCGGAAACTTATGTAACAGAAACCCAAAACTGCAAATGAGGTAGGAAAGATGCAAAGTTAAATATTGTCAATTCCATGATTCCTCCTCATTGTGCTTTAGACAATGCATCAACAGCCATGTCTGTATAATTTTTGGGGTTTAAATTGTTTGCAGCTATCATAGGGGATGAAAAATAGGCTTGCGCATGTACAAATGATGTTTGTCTGTTAAACTGGGACAAATACACCTCCATGGCAGACTTGTCTTTGAACCACTTGAGAAACAAAGTTGTAACAGTAGAACATATAAAATGCCTAGCTCTCGCGCCTAACAGTATCTTCATCCTAATTCCCATTCCCCATAAAATACAAGAGAACTTACAAAGTTACAAACATTTTAGTCAAATTGAGAGTTAGAAAAATTTCATGAACATGTGGACATAGTAAAAAGCTCACCTATTACGCTCACTTCACATTTCTCTGAACCAGGAACAGTGTTAGGTGGAAGACGGATGTCGTATATGTTCACTTGATGATTTTCCTCTGGATTGTTTATCTCTGAAACCAAACCAGTATGGAATCAATGATGTTTTTCACATATTGTACAAAACAGTTACAAAACTGGAAAAGAAGAATGAATGCTTACTGATGAGCCATACGAAGTTCTCAGATACATTTAACTATTAGCTTCTAAATTTTGAAATTTTCTAGAGTAAATTTTGGCCACTATTGTATGAAAGTCAATTTTCTTTTTACCAAAGTAAATTGCACAAAAAAAGTAAATTTACAGTTTCTATGACACTTATCTATTGAAGAGAGCAACTAAAATGCTTGTACTGTATCACTGGAAAATATTGAACTGACCATTGACGCGGAATTCTGAGTGTCCAGCACGTGCCGCAGGTTCTCTGCCTAGTGCAGGTTGACTCTGTGAGCCACTGGGATCCAGGATACCAGAATGATGGAAAGATCTTTCCACTCCCTCAGGCTATGGAAAAGATAACAAATTATGCTTTCACACAAATACTTCTTGTGGATATGTTTTGAACAACTTCTGCAGTTGTTAAAACATTTCCGCATTCTACTATTTCATTTTGGTTTTCTTAAAAGTATGTTCTGGTGGCCAAATCTTATGTTTTCAAAAAAAGGAGAAAAATTTTCTGTGTTAGGCAGTGAAAACCCCATCTCAATAGCATCTTGCATTTGGAA